>JAFVLL020011009.1:0-27342 GCA_021397915.2 Tor tambroides
AAACGCTACATGGACTCTACTCCTGAAACCCAAGACCTTAAGTATCAAGATTTGTATCCTTACCTGTTGTTACTTACCTCCTGTTCTCCTCTCCATTGTCTCCAGTTGTTCCAGATCTCCATCTGTGGTGTTGTGTGCATTCCGTCATCCTGTTGTCCTCGTCCTCCAAGCTCCTCTTCCCTGTGGAAAGAACATTTACAATTATCCACCAGTTCCAACCAGTTAAACTACCAAAGTGGTTCTACTCACCTCACAACCCTCTGGCACGCCTCCTGTTCTCAAATATTCCCTCAATAAACCAACTGTATTTTACTTTACCTATGTGTCCGACAATATCTGTTACACCTGCATAGATATTCATATTCAGGCACTGAAGTAAAAAAAAAAACAAAAAACATATCAGCTGACCACTACAGTATAACACACTTACACTTGAAATGTTGAATGCACCTTTGAATAATTATACAGTTATAATATATTATAAAGTATTGCAGTATATGCAGGGCAATGTGGGACATGAAAGCAAATTATGATAGCAAATGTTATGGAACTGTTTTAATCAAATGAACATTTATTTGCTTATTTACTATACTACAGAACAAAATTCAAACATACTCACAATACACACACAACCACACGTTAGGTTTCTGTGAGTTGTGGGAACTTTCCATAGACTTTACTGACCAAACAATATTTTATACCCCCTATATATATAATTTATTTATTTTCTTCTTGGGGAGACTGCAGTCTTATCAGGTTTAACTATCCTCGTGGGGACAGTTGAATACACACACGCACACACTCATTGCATTCACCATTGCTTGTACGGTAGGTCCTGTCAATTCTGCTGCCAGTCTCATTTCCAGATAGTGTATTCCCTTGCACAGCACATATGCAGGTGTGAATCAGTGCTGTCAAAAATAGGGATGTAGATGAATTCAGCATTTTGTACTTTTATATGTCTCTGACCAAGTGGTATCCTCAGGACAGATTAATATTTGATTTAACGAAACATTTATTATTTGCTCAAGCATCTCTCTGTCCCAGCAGTGCATGTAGCTCTACCCTGTGCTCATTTGTCATATGCATTTATTGGCCTAATTGTTATCTTTAAATCATAGATGGTTTATAACTGAAGTACCTTTTACTATTTTGTATTCTCTTTACAAAATGATTTAATAAATCTGAGTGAGTTATAATTATAACTACTACATTCATAATATTTGTCTTTTTTCAACTTATTTTATTTTATATTATTTTTTTAATATTTCTAGTTCTTCATTTGTACCCTCTGATACTATTGGAGTAGTGTTTTTTGTTTGTTTGTTTGTTTTTTGTAAAACCTTTAAATGTACTCCACATTTTCAAGCATTTTCAGTCAGTCACGTTTATTTCTATAGCACATATTATTTTTTATTAATGTAATAATCAGCACAATTCTCTGTTGACCTTATTTCCTGTTTGTACAGGATTGCAGCAATTCTTTGAAGGGAAAAATTTCCCTTCAAAACAAATGATCGTGCACTGTGAAGCATGCTGAAAACAGCATACAGTTTCTGGTGTGTGTATGTGTGTTCAGTGGAGCCACTACATACTTTTGTCACCTAATTATTCCTCAGGAGACACAATTAGCCACCACGCGCCAGTGCGTGTCATGTGACTTGAAACAACCTTGAAACACATCCTCACACACACAAACAGAGTGTAATCATTCAACATCATGTCCAGAGAGAGTCTAATAAAAAAAAGAGGCTCAACAAACATAAATGAGTTTATTTAGATTTATTTAATCAGATAATTGTTGATAATAATTAAAATGCATAAATCATTATTTACCTTTTTCCACTTCCATATCAAAGACAAGATATGCAATATCTTAATTTTTTCTGTTTATACAGTATTTGATATTTTAAACCAAGTTTTTACAAGGTTATCAAGAAGTACAGTGCACAAATATTAAAGAGATTGTTCGCTTACCTGCTTTGTGGCATTTTCTTTTCTTGCATATTTTTATAATTCCCCATGATATCATCTTGCTGTAGGCCTACCACAACTGTACTTTTGTGTATTTTTGAATATGCAAAATAATTTATAAGTGTTACATATTAAAATTCATATTTAAAGGTGATAATAAATAGTTAAATATTTATACATTATAATATTATTTGTTCTACAGCCTTTAAAAAAAATAGTGTAATGAGAATCTAATGAGTGAAGAAGTCAGACCCATGGGGGGGGGGGATACTAAATGCTAAAAGTTAAGTTATCCTTCAAAGTTTTAATCTTGAATACACAAAGCTCGTCAAATCTAGCAGTTCCCGCAAAAGTGT
Organism: Tor tambroides; assembly: GCA_021397915.2. Classification (NCBI taxonomy): domain Eukaryota; kingdom Metazoa; phylum Chordata; class Actinopteri; order Cypriniformes; family Cyprinidae; genus Tor; species Tor tambroides. The sequence continues at coordinate 2,331 of JAFVLL020011009.1, forward strand.
CTAAGTTAATGGGTACACAATTATACTACGATCTCCATTTCCAAGGCAAGCAGAATAATTACCCAAAATACCAGTGCACATGGCTCAAAGCAATCATGATTGATATCACTGATTTTTAAAGACATTCATAGCACGTTAATAACAACATTTCTAAAGATACTAACATTTAACATTGACTGGACAGTAATGTAAACGGCTAGATTTAAAAATGCGTGCTAAATACTATTACTATTCTTGCAGTATTCAGCATGCTGTAAAATCTTGTTTTGTCAGGTAACCTAAAAATTGTGCTTTATCCTTGTTTTATTAAAATAATACAGTTCATCAAGCATTACCCATAGATTACAATAATGGTAGTACAGAATCAGCTCAGATAGAACAGCTCCTTTAAGTAACCACTGCATATTTTCACTATTAACAGTGTATGCAGCATATGAAATGTCTGTATTCATAGAATACCTGAATGGTCTACATTTGCCAAAATTGTTATAATATTCAAAGTTACTACATATAAAAATACTTTATCTAATCTATCAAAACGATCAATACGACTTTCCATTTCAAGTATGATTCAGGGGTAATAACATCTGTAATCTGCCAAAAGGACTACACAAAATTTAACATAAAAAAAGGAATACCATTTGCTTATAGAGCGCAACAGTCGGGTTCCAGAAATAAAAACTTCATAGGGAAAATGAATTTTAAAATTAACTGATAAACCTAGACAGACCTTTTGTGAGTTCAGAGGTTGTTAATAGATTGTATTAAAATAATCATGTTAAGCAAAATTTGCAATGAAAAACCATTAACCATGAAGCTGTAAAAAAAAAAAAAAAAAAAAAAAGTTCTCTGCTCAATCCCATGGAACACTATGGATGACATAATCACATGGGTGTCTCTATGCTCTCAAAATACTTAAACAATTGTATATTGTGGTGAGGAGTAGGCCAGAGCCAAGAGCCATGGGAGCAGAGCGAGGTTGGTGGAGCAAATGTTGATGAGCGACAACTGCGCCACACACTTTTGCGGAAGGAGGACCCAGGACTGTGCAGGAGGAGGGTGGAGAAGCTCAGGGCCCATCAGGTCTTGCTCGCTCGAGTGGATGAGATGAAGGCTGAAGGAGAAAGGTCAGCAGAGAGAGATGCTTAAGTTATATACTTTTGTTTTATTAAATCTGCAAATTGAATAGACAAATTGAAAGTTGTGTATGAGAGCTTGTCTCAAGCCATTAATAGTCCATTTTTCTATGGCAGGGATGGCTGGATGGACCGGAGAGGAAGCAGACACAAAATAAGATTATAGGGTGCCTCGCTAGTGGGCAAAGGGTAGGCTGTGAAGGAGAAGTGACAACAGTAGAAGATGAGAGAGGAAAAGGTTCAGTTTCAAGTTTTGGTTCAATGAGAAATTATGATTTTAAGTCGTTACATATTTTAAGTTGCAACAAACTGAAAATCACAATTGACAGCACTAATCTTCAGCACAATGGTAACCACTCTTTGCACTTTAAACTTTACAACAATGGTTACACTTTATTTCGATAGTCCACTTTAGACATTCTACTAACTATAAGTAACTTTGTAACTACGTCAACTAATTCTCATTCAAATATATCAGTGCCTTTGTTTTGTCTCAAGATGCACACCAGTAATGTTTTTTTTTTCACGTTTATAAAAATTGCTTAAATGTCTTGAACTATTATCTAATCCTGGCTTAGTCTAAACCCCATCTGTGAAACCGGGCCCATGTCTACTAACTCTCAGTAGGGTAGGTTTAGGGTTAGTAGAATAAGTTGACGTATACTTGCAAAGTTTCTCATACTCAGTATGTGGTATGTTGTGGACCCATCAAAATAAAGTGTTAGAAGATATTAAGCAGACAGTCTACTAATACTCTAATGACTGCTAGTTGACATGTAGTTGCAAAGTTACTTACTGTTAGCAGAATGTCTAAAGTGGACTATCGAAATAAAGGGTTACCAAGTTAAAAAAGTAAATAAAATGTCACATGACTGGCAGCAACAAAACATTAAACACTAATAGATATCTCTCTCACTTATTACAGTCCAGTCTGACTTTATTTCATACTAAACTTCTTATTGAGAATTAACTGAGTAATCTAAAATAATCAAGACGTTACCATTGTGGAGATAAGTGTTTGCTTTAACTGGGCTCTTGATCCTTGAATATTTAATATCAGTTTTTCTCTGACTGCTGCAACTGCATGTTTCTAATTTGTTATAGCAACAGTTGTGAGAAAAACTCTGATCAGATGATCTTGATTACTTATTGATGGTGATGACTCAGTCATTATGTAGTGGTCAGATTCACAGATCATATCAGGAGTCTGATGTCTGAGAATGTTAGCTGTTAGTCTTGTGATGTTATGACAGTCAGATATTGTGATTTTTATCTTTTATTATATAGGAAGTGTTTTGAGCTGTGTCTTCTTGACTCACACAAAGATCGAGAATCAGCGCATGAATCTCAACAATGGTGACAATCGATGCAAACCTTTTTTGTGACTTTAGTAGCTTGTTTGTGATGTTCAGAGTTGACCTGTTTATCAGAATATTTTGTTGATTCTCACCATTGTTGAGGTTCATATGCAGATTCATGATGTCTTTGAGTCTATGTTCCAAGGGATTGGGATTCCAGTCCCAATAATTTCTGCGTAATGTAGGGGTGTCCCCGACTAAGGATTTTCATAGTTGAATCAGAATTTTCGAATCTTGACGATATTCGACTGATAGTCGAATCATATGTTTGGGGGCGTGGTCAAAATACATTACCAAGAGACAGTCTTAAATTACTGATGTTAACACACAGGGAAAATGTGTAATGGACACCTCGCAGATACAAAAATAATGTTTTGTTTTGATTAAAAGATAGTTAACATTAAAAGCCAGCGAAACCCTAATAATTCAAAACATTTTTACAACAGTGCTCTCATTATAACGTTATGTAGGCTATATGACAGTAGTTATTAATGTTCTACATTTCTGCTTTGAGCTGCGCGCTGAAGATGACCAGTAGAATGAAGCATTTGATAGCAGTTTTTTAATCAGTGGGATTTAACTCATTTATCTAATATAGAATACGCTTCGTTATTTATAAAACATAACGTTAATATTACGATTTACAGGCTATCTGCACAGAATGCCCCGAATGCAGAAGTGAACGTGTCCGCACAGCTCTGAATGAAATCCTTTTGTAGACGCGTTCTTCACGCAACAACTTGTAGAAACACAGCAACCAAACTCTAAAAATTCACAGCGTTTTATTATAATAGTGTTCTCATTATAATGTTATGTATATGACAGTCCCAGTCATAGTTATAAATATTATGCATTGTTGTTTGTACTGCTCGCGCTGCGCGTTGATAATCACTGTACAATGAAGCTTCACCGCGATGCATCTTATGCGAGATAAATAATACACGATATATAAACCGGCTGCCATGTTTTGAAATCACTTATACCCCACCAGATCGAAAAAATCCAGTCTTTAACTCTGCCTGTGTCAGTTCGAGTCTTGTTAAAGTTTTAAATCCCTGCCGCCAAGATGCTTCTCTGTCGGTCACAGATTATGGAAAGTGAAACTTAACTTAAATTCTATAGGAGTGGTTGGATTTATTAACGCACTTTAAAATATTTATTTAAAGCTTCTTTCTTTTCAGATTCTTATTTACAGCATTATCATAATAGGCTGTATATTAACTTATTGGGAGAAAACCGGTAGTTCTATGTGAAATCAGACATTGAGCACCCCCATATAGCCAAAATGGCATGATCCTAACACCCCGCGAATATTCGACTGTGAGATTGGGAGTCGAATCAGGCTCCTCATATCGAAGCATCGAATCGTCGACTATTCGGGGTCACCCCTAGCGTAATAATTTAAAAATTTTCAAAATTTCAAAATGTGAAACTAATAAATCAAAATAATACACTACAGATGTGATTTGTGACCACTACCTGACTATAGAATCCTCATCTCACAAGATTTTCTCAAGCACTTTCAACTACAACAAATGTGCTTTAGAAGCACATAGTTACAGCAGCCAGAGAAAAACTAATGCTAAAAAGTCAAGGATCAAGACCCCAACTAAAGCAAACACTTATCTCCACAACGGTGACTTCAAACCTCGACGCTACACAGCTCTGAGCACCAGAATGGCCAGGCACAGAAACAGCTTCTTCCCTCAGGCAATCCATCTCATGAACACTTGACAATAATTGTGGAACACACATTATTTATACACTTACACACATATTTATCACATACTTAGTCTACATTTCAATTGCACATAACATACCTGTACATACAACTGTCTATTGTTATATACCTGTACATACAATTGTCAATTTGTATACTGTTATTCCTTATTTACTTGTTCTATTTTTTTTTTTTTTTTTAATTCTTTTTATTATCTGTGTTTTTTGTTGTCACTATCATTCTGTTGCACTGTGGAAGCTTCTGTCATGAAAAAAAAATCCTCGTATGTGTAAACATACCTGGCAATAAAGCTCATTCTGATTCTGAAACTTTATTATTGTCAGTAAAACATCAACATCTAAACCTCTGTTAATTCTTAAGAAATTTTGTATGAAATAAATTAAGTCAGACTGGTTTGTAACAAGTGAAGATGCTGAGATCTAGAGAGATCTGTTAGTGTTTAATGTTCTGTTGGGATTTAAAGTGTTTCTGTTGTCTGAGTTTTGTGGGTTACCATTGTGCTGAAGAGTAGAGTCTGTGCTTCAGTCCAGGAGAAGACCAAGAAATGTCGCTGTTATGCTGCATGTTGCTTTATTTAAAAGCAGTACATGTGCTGTTGCTGATGCAGTGATAGTTACATTAGCTCAAGCATGTGTGCTGTTGCTAACTAATGGTTAACTGCAAGAGATTTATGTTTTACAGAGAATGTTTTGCAATGATATTTCAAGAATGTTATTTCCATTAACGGTGAATGTTTAGCACTCTGTGCTGCCATGCATTTCATAGTGTTGTTTTTTTTTTTTTTTTACAGTGTGGAAAGTTACTTTCATCATTTAAAATAAAAAAGGATTATATCAAACATATTAAGTAATTTTACCTATCTGGAGAAATCAGGTTACATCTAATAACAGTTATGCTTCAGTAAATTTTTTTCTTTTCTTTTTTTCTTTTTTCAGGTTGGTTGAATTCAGTTATAATCAGTAATCTTAAATCATTTATTTCATTTCAACAAAACCAGTTATTGTAGATGTTACCAGATGAAGTACAATTTCTAAGTTGAACTGACTAAACATTTTTTTCAGGCCTCATGCCTCCCTGCAGCAGGACTATCGCATGTTCATGCCATTGATCATCAGGAACCCTGGGCATCTTTCTTATGGTGTTTTTCAGAGTTAGTAGAAAGGTCTCTTCAGTGTCCTAAGCTATTGGAACTCTGATGTTCATTTATTTATTTCTGATTGTAAACCGTAAGTGTCTTAAGGACTGTTTCACAGGTGCATGTGCAATAACAAACCATTAACCACAAATTTTTGCCTCAATATACTCCTAATTTGCTACTTATTAAGGTAGTTGTTTAGTATTGGGTGTTAAGTATTGGCTAAGATTAGGGATGTAGAATATGGCCATACAGAATATGTGCTTTATAAGTACTAATAAACAGCCAATATGTTACCAATATTCCTAGCTTACCAGTTGTAAGGCGTGTTCGACTTGAAGCAGTGCTGCACAGACTGATCGGTGTATGAAATCAAAGTACCTTAAGACCGATTCAAAAGCTTACGGAGCTGTCTGCTCTCTGTTGTTCTTGTGGTACTTTGATGTCAAACACCGATCAGTCTGCGGAGTGCTGCTTCAAGCCAAATAAAGAAAAGCTAACAAAGAATGATCTAATTCTTTATGTATTAGCTTATTAAACAATAATAATTTGGCAGAGGTGGAAAGTAACTAATTACAAATACAGTACTTGTTACAGTACTTGAGTACATTTTTACATTTTTTTCTACTTTCTTGAGTACAATTAAATTGTGGTACTTTTACTTTTACTTGAGTAGAATAAAACTAAAGTATTCAACTTAGCTACATTTATTTTTCACCAAAAGTACAAAGTACAAAGTACAAAACATAATAATAATAATAATAAAATAAATAAATATGGATAAAGAAGGCGCCAATGAAGAAACAGAGCAAGCCGGCGTTTGATGGGCACTTTTCAAATTCCTGAGCTGGAGCCCTGCGCTTCAGCCAATAACAGACAGGTCTGACTCGGATGCAAAACCAATCAAAACTTCCAGTTCAAACCGCGCTCTTCTTTGACTGACAATCACTGGCGTTGTTGTTTTAAATCAGCATCATTAGCGTTTCAGTATTTTAGTGAATGTGAGCTATGCTCTGATTTTAAATCATAATTTTGTCAGCTCCTGAAATGGGTCAGACCGTTGGTATTACCAGAGCACACAGCAGTATAATCCTGTTAGTGTTCCAGCGTCCCGCCGGCGGGCCACGGCCCCCGGGGGGGGTTAAATTCTTCAGACACAAAAACTCAAAAAGAAAAAACCTGAACATGTCATATATCTATGGAAAGCTGAGATTCTTCTGATTCGAACGATGTAAGGCATTTTAAGATACAATCAACACAGCAGGTACAATCAGTGTTTTTGTCAGACCACCAACAACCAAATAAACAACAACAAAACTGAAGGAACTCACCTATGAAGCCTCCTGATAGTTCACTGATCCATGATATTCCAACAAAAACGGTGCTGTTACACTGGAAAGAGTCCAGACTATCCAATTCAGTGCAATATTTAGTCCATAACACATGTATATGTTGATAAACATCCACGGAATGTAGTACTAGCATTTCCCGTTAGCCGACGGAGCAATCTAATCTTCTGTGTATTTTGTAATGCAGCGTCTGTTCTCTCATACAGAGACCGGATTATTTTATGTCAAAATGGCCGCTGAGCCCTGCCGCTTTGATTGACATCTTATTTGAACCAATAGCTTCATTTTAGAGCAGTCCAGACTCAGCTACAGCCAACGAGCGTCAAGCATTGGAGATGTGCCACCCTCTCTTTGATGGACAGTAGATCGATCCAATTGCATTATAGTCTGCAAATGACTGTCGTTTCTGATAGCCAATGAGCTTCTGAACAGACTGATATTGAGTTTTAGGGGGTTTGTCCAGATTTAGATGCGCAAAACTGGATGCGCAAGAGATTAGCCCAGCGAGCGTGTGCGCACGGAGAGTTGCGCTCCTGGATTGTGTATGGCTGAATGGTGGTTAGAGGGGAAAAATGGCTAATATAACGACAAAAACACACTTTTTGCACTAAGAAGTTGTTGAACAAAGTGTCCGGCCTGACAGAGATGACATTTTTGACGAAGAGAGCGATGTTTGAGGACATTTTTTGACGGAGAGCGATGTTCCAGCCATGGACGATATGTGTTTGGATCGACTCCACGGTACTGTAAGTGTTTTATTATATAATATAATTATATTTATATATATTATACATATGTATGTGTCTTATACATATTTTACAATATATATTGAGGCATGTGCTTGTGTTTTGACGCGGTGTTGAGCGCCTGTTTGGGAGCGTGTGTGTTTTGTGGTCGGGAGAGCGCTTCTGCCCTGATTCCTGTTTGTGTGTTTGTTTGAGTATGTTTTGATTGTAAGTGATCGCTTATGTATTGTTTGTGTCTTTGGGTCCATGTGTTTTGATGTGTTTGGGGTCATTTGAGGACATTTTTGACGGAGAGCGATGTTTCAGCCATTGTTTGAATCGACTCACTCCACGGCACTGTAAGTGTTTTATTATATAATCTAATTATATTTATGTATATTATACATATGTATGTCTTATACATATTTTACAGTATATATTGAGGTATGTGCGTGTGTTTTGATGTGTTTGGGGTCATTTGAGTCCTATTTGTGTGCTTGTGTTTTGATGTGTTCGGAATCTCTTCTGTCCTCTTTGTGTGTGTGCGTGCGCGTGTATGTGTGTGTGTGTGTGTGTGTGTGTGTGTACTTGTTTTTTCTATCCTGGTGGGGACTTAGACCTGAATACACATATTTTATGGGGATTAGGTCACGGTGGGAATCTAAATTGAGGTCCCCACGGGTAAACAAGCTTAAATCACACAGAATGAAGTTTTGAAAATGTAAAAATGCAGAAAGTTTCCTGTATGGGTGGTGGTCGGTGTGCAGTTGGTGTGGTGACTAAGGAAAATACGTGTCTGTACAGCAGAACAACATTATGCCTAATGAGTCCCCATATGATAGCAGAACAAGTGTGTGTGTGTGTGTGTGTGTGTGTGTGTGCTTGAGGCACCCTACAACTTCTGGTGTATGTGTGTGTTTTATACGTGTTTGTGTTTTGATGTATTCCTGCTAACTTCTGTTGTGTGTGTTGTTTTTTTATATCACAGACAATCATCTGACAGTGAATCGACTGAAGTCTGGGAGCCAGTCAGCAAAAAGCCATATACTGAGGGACATGACAGCAACTCTGGAAAAATTGTAACAAAACACTATAATCAGAAGAGCTTTATTACAAGTATGTTTACACACACAAGGAATTTGTTCTGATGACAGGAGCTTCCAGTGCAGAAGAAAGTACAGACATAGTGCAGACATACATGATAGTGCAGACATACATAGGAATAACACAGTAGGGATGGAATATAACACCAATATAAGGAAAAAAAACAGAAATTAAATAATGTACTATGTACAGAAACAGAAGTATAGGGGAAAAAATGTAATTAGATTAGAATTTAGAAATAGATATATTTACAAGTGTACGAAATTTTGGATTCTGTGTATAAATGTCACTATAATGTGTTTATGCTTCAGTTACTATGTGTCAGCAATTATTGACAGTGAATCTGGATGAGAAATTGAATAGCTCTAAGTGTAACCTTTCATTAGAGCCCAAAATTATGACTGTACAATAAAGCATTCAAGAATTACAGCATTTTATGTAAATTAGTTACAAAGGGTCATTTGGAGTCTCCAAGTGTCCTTTTTTGGGAAGCGCCTAGACATACACTTAGATAAACATGTGTGAAACACTCATTTTCTAAGGTATTGCTATCTAAAATGTTAAATTTTTCTTGGTAAGGCTTCATTCTGTGATCCCATTGTATTTTCAAGTTCATACCTCCCAGCTATAGTCATCTGCAGGCTTTTATTTACAAAAAAATGTAGGCGGAATTTTTTTTCTCTCTTTTTCAGTGTTTTCAAAGTTCTATTACTCAATATCAGTAAGACTTACAGTGATTCTGACTGTTGAGGTACAAACCTCAGAGTGTCACCTTTCAAAAGAGACCAAAACCATGCACATAATCCAAATGGTTCAAGAACAGCATGCAATTCACTTTGGGTATGCCTTTTTTAGGCGTTTTAGGCAAATTTGACAGGAACACTAACAGGATAAGTAAATAGAAACTTGGTTGATAGAAGGACACAGTTATTGCATGGATGGAGCAAGAACAATGTAAGTGTCTTAAATACATGCACACAGTTCAACTGAATGGTAAAAATCGCCCTCTTTAACAGTGCAGTTAAACTAAATGTACGAAGCTAAAATAACCTCAACATTAACAAAACATTGAAATAAGAGTGCATGCATTTTTATGTGCATCTGGCTGATAGAGCAACCGTGATTTATCTGTCAGTCAGATGCATTTAAAATCACTTTTTCTGTGTGCGTGCTTTGGATGTGTGAGCACATGGGCAAAGAAACAAGATGTCTATGTATGACCAGACGATTTATTCATATCCAAAACGAGACGATATGAACATTACGGAGCGCTAAACACTCATGCAGTGCATGTGCATGTCCAAAACGGCCTAGTAGAAATAATAACTTATGATGTGCAGGAAATCCCTAATATGGACAAAGGCATCCCACTATTGTTGTAGCTAAAAAAAAAAGGTAATTTCAGGTCATTTTGAGGTACTAAATATAATATATGTATAATGCAGTGCTAACTGACATAACATTTAATACAGTATAGAAAATATTCTGCCTTATTATGTGTTTGTATAAACCAATCCTAAAATTGTCATTAGGAAAATACAGGAAAAAATATTATAGAATACAAATTATCGGTTATCATTCAGCAGTGTATTTGATTTCTTACCCAATTAAAATACATAAGAAAAAATAAAGCCTGTCAATTAGACAAAAGTCAAAATTTTTTTTTTTTTTTTTTTTTTTTTTTTTTTACATTTCTGTCCCCTGCATTTCTGAAATGATTGCTACGCCCCTATGTTTGCAGTACAGAAAACAGTGCACGGGTCTTCTTGTGCTTGAATGGTTTAAAATCATATTAAAATGCACACAAAGGAATCCATAAGAGGAATCGAACATTTTCTTTTCTTTCTTCCTTTTCTTTTAAACCCTCACTTACCCTTCTTTGCTTTTGCCCTTCTTAAAAACAAGCACATGATCTTATATGTGAATGTACTTTTCAAAATTAGTTATAAAACAGTTGCTCCTGGCAACAGGGATAGGTATGTTTGCTTAGCATAGCGTCAAACATGACAATTTATGTGACTAATATCATTTTTTGCTCCAAAATCACTATATAACATCAGTCGTGTTTGAAACAGTTAGCTTTCATGCAGTTTCATGTTGCTTCTTATCACAGTGAGAAATATAGGCTATTTTATAAAATTTTATACTGTGATACATGCTGTTAATTAGCGTTGCATTACAATTGTGTGTTTATTGTCTTCCATGTTTCATCAGCCAAAGCATCTCTATCTGCATGTTATTCAGCTGTAGTGATATCTGATGCATTTGTCCATATAAAGGATTTCCTGGGTCTCACTTGTGAAATAGACATTAAAGTACATGAGTGTTAGGGTTAGGGTTAACCCTGCTCCATAATGCTCACATCCTCTCATTTTGAGTAAAAATAGAAAAATAATACTAAAGTACTTTGTAATGCAGTAACTTGAGTAGTTTTTCAGCAAACTATTTTTTTACTCTTACTCGAGTCATATTTTTCAGTACTTTCACTTGTACTAAAGTAAATTATTCCTTAAGTAGCAATACTTTTACTTAAGTACAATTTCTTAGCACTCTTTCCACCACTGTAATTTGGTTAATTACAGTAACAATGAATGAAGAACGTCTCGGTTACGTATGTAACCCTCGTTCCCTGAAGGAGGGAACGGAGACGTAACGTCAGTGTGACTGACTAATGGGATCTCGCCCGAGAGCCCAATCACCTTCGAGTGTTAACAAAACAAGCCAATGACAGTTGGCGTGCGTGTTTCGCCACGCGCACCCCGCCCCGCAGCGCGGGTATAAAAGGAGAGCGCGTGCAAACGCACATCAGTTTTTCGCTGAGGAGCTGAGACTGTGTGCCCCGGCTGTACAGCGGTGGTACAGCAACTATGGCGACGGGACGTTACGTCTCCGTTCCCTCCTTCAGGGAACGAGGGTTACATACGTAACCGAGACGTTCCCTATCAGTCAGTCACGTTCGACGTAACGTCAGTGTGACTGACTAATGGGATCCCTTGGAAAACGCCACTATTGCTGACCCCTACAAGCCTGCGGAAGCCTGGGCAAGTCCCCCCCACACCAGTTGGGACGGAAGATAGGACAGGCTTAGGCAGAGATGACAGCCACTGCTGTCTGGCATACAGTGGCATGTGGATAACACTGGGAAGCCGTACCCGGTTGGGGAACGCCACGGAAGCCACACTGCGTATGAGGTAACGCGGGAAATACACTATATGGACTGGCCAAGGGCAGTACTACATATGGAAGTCTCTGAGGTAGACTCAGCCAGCCTGGGGTGAGATCAATACACAGCAGAGACAGCAGAAGGTCTTTGCCAGGGAAAGACACGGGCTCACTGTAGGAGCCGTACCGTGAAGAATACACATGTGGGATCACCCAAGGGGAATCACTACACATCAAGACCTAGCCCAGCACAAGGGCTGACCTTGGGCAAACACACGAGTGCTGGACCTGGTGTCTGGCGCTCCGCCACGCCTGACTGCCGAGGGTGCGGGAGGAACTTCAACAGGGTTCACCAAGGGGAACTGAACTGAGAAGCAGTAAAAGCGCACGTATCCGGTCCGTAGAGGGGAATGGCGCAGCAAGTGTGATTGACACCGAGCAGTGTTCCAGTGTTACTGGCCATCCGAGGCAAGTACACGGAAATTATAAAATCTCGCAAACGTGTTAGGTGTCACCCAGCCGGCAGCTCTACAAATGTCTGCTATCGAGGTGCCCCGTGCCAATGCCCAAGAGGAAGCAACGCCTCTCGTAGAGTGTGCTCTCACACCGAGGGGGCACGGTAAGCGCCGGGCCTGATAGGCCAAGACTATAGCCTCCACTATCCAGTGGGCAAGTCTTTGTTTGGAGACAGCCTTTCCCTTCTGCTGTCCTCCGAAGCAGACGAAGAGCTGGTCTGAGGTCCTGAAGCTCTGCGTGCGGTCCACGTAAATGCGCAAAGCGCGGACGGGACAAAGCAGAGCAATGGCTGGGTCTGCCTCCTCCCGGGGCAGCGCTTGCAAGTTCACCACCTGATCTCTGAAGGGTGTGGTGGGAACTTTGGGCACATATCCAGGCCGGGGTCTCAGGACAACGTGAGAGTCATTGGCCCTCGACTCTAGGCACCCAATCAGCCTAACGAAAATGCCTGCAGGTCCCCTACCCTCTTGACCGAGGCCAATGCAGTGAGGAGCGCTGTCTTCAACGACAGAAACTTAAGCTCTACTAACTGCAGAGGCTCAAAGGGCTCCTCCTTCAAGGCCAACAGGACCGAGGGGAGATCCCAAGAGGGTACCAGATGAGGGCGCGGAGTATTTAACCTCCTTGCTCCTCTGAGGAACCTGATGACCAAGTCGTGCTTCCCCACAGACTTACCATCTACTGCATCGTGATGTGCGGCAATAGCGGCAACATACACTTTGAGGGTAGAGGGAGACAGCCTTCGCTCCAACCCATCTTGCAGGAAAGAGAGCACGACTGCGATCGAGCATCTACGGGGGTCTTCCCGGCAGGAAGAACACCAATCGACGAACAGGTTCCACTTCAGCCTGTAAGCATGTCTTGTAGACGGAGCTCTAGCTGAAGTGATGGTGTTTACTACCGCTGGAGGTAGCCCACCTAGAACCTCCGCGTCCCGTCCAGGGACCACACGTGGAGATTCCACAAGTCTGGACGCGGGTGCCAGAGGGTGCCCCCTCTCTGAGAAAGGAGATCCCTCCTCAGAGGAATTTGCCAAGGAGGGGCTGTCGCAAGGAGCATCAGTTCTGGGAACCAAGTCCGATTGGGCCAGTACGGCGCCACCAAGAGGACGTGCTCCTTGTCCTCCCTGACCTTGCACAGGGTCTGTGCGAGAAGGCTCACTGGGGGAAACGCATATTTGCGTAGGCCCCGAGGCCAGCTGTGTGCCAGCGCGTCCGTGCCGAGGGTCCCCTCGGACAGGGAGTAAAACAGCTGGCAGTGGGACGTGTCCGGGGAGGCAAACAGGTCTACCTGAGCGTCCCCGAAGCGTCTCCAAATCAGCTGGACTACCTCGGGGTGGAGTCGCCATTCTCCCGGAAGGGCGGGCTGACGTGAGAGCTCGTCGGCTGCACGATTGAGCTCGCCTGGGACATGAACGGCGCGAAGCGACCTCAGATGCTTCTGACTCCAAAGGAGGAGATGGCGGGAGCGTAGACCACCTTGGTGGTTGATGTACGCAACGGTCGCAGTGTTGTCCGTACGGACCAGTACATGCTTGTCGTGTAGCAGCGATTTGAAGCGGCGCAGAGCAAGCCATACTGCTAGCAACTCGAGGCAATTGATATGCCACTGCAGTCGGGGCCCTGTCCAGAGCCCCGCAGCTGCATGCCCGTTGCACACGGCACCCCAGCCCATGGCAGAGGCATCTGTTGAAACAACAACATGCCTGGACACTTGCACTAGGGGAACTCCTGCCCGAAGAAAAGCAAGATCCGACCACGGGCTGAAGGTCTGACGGCAGGACGGGGTGACTGAGACCCGGTACGTGCCGCGTCGCCATGCCCATCTCGGGACCCGGTCGTGAAGCCAACGCTGAAGCGGTCTCATATGAAGCAATCCGAGCGGCGTGACAGCGGCTGCGGATGCCATATGCCCCAGGAGCCTCTGAAAGTGTTTCAGTGGAACCGCCCTCTTGCGCTGGAAAGACTCCAGGCAGTTCAGCATTGACTGAGCACGCTCTACTGAAAGACGTGCTGTGAGGTTGACCGAGTCCAACTCCATGCCGAGAAAAGAGATCCTCTGCACAGGGGAGAGTTTGCTCTTTTCCCAGTTGACCCGAAGCCCCAACCGGCTGAGGTGGCTGAGCACCGTGTCCCTGTGTTCGCACAACAGCGCTCGAGACTGGGCCAGTATGAGCCAGTCGTCGAGGTAGTTGAGAACGCGAATGCCTGCTTCCCTTAATGGAACAAGGGCTGCCTCCACGACCTTGGTGAAGACACGAGGCGACAGGGATAGCCCGAAGGGGAGGACCTTGTACTGATATGCTCGCCCTTCGAACGCAAAGCGGAGAAACGGTCTGTGTCGAGGGAGGATCGAGACATTGAAGTATGCGTCCTTCAGGTCGATTGCTCCGAACCAATTGAAAGGACGGATACATTGAAAGATGCGTCTCTGCGTCAACATTCTGAACAGGAGTTTGTGAAGGGCCCGGTTCAGAACGCGCAGGTCCAAGATTGGTCGTAACCCACCACCTTTCTTGGGTACGATGAAGTAAGGGCTGTAAAACCCTGACTTCATCTCGACTGGAGGGACCGGCTATATCGCGTCCTTCGCCAGCAGGACCGCGACTTCTGCACGCAAGACAGGAGCATCTTTGTACAACACAGAGGTGAACCGAATGCCCCTGAACTTGGGAGGACGCCGGGCGATCTGAATCGCAAGCCGAGTCTGACGGTTCTCAGGAACCAGCGAGACGGCCTGGGGAGCGCTAGCCAGGCCCCCAGAACTGTACAAGCAGGACCAGGGGAGCCACCGACGTGGAGCACAGGGACCCGACTCGGAAGGCAGTGCGTCCCGAAGTGGGGTCTGAGTGCGCGGTGCGACACTTACCTGGCTCCACGGCTGGGCAGGGGGCGCGGGAGAAGGCATCGCGTCCTCGGACCGGACCCTGCTGCCCACTGGTGAAAAGAGAGGGGGACAGGGGTGATGAGGCTGCGCGTCGTGCACTGCCATCCTCGCCCTCTTGGGACCCGGAGAAAAAGGAAACTGCTCTTTTTTTGAGATTTTGGGTACCACTGGCTGGGGAGCCAGTGGCGGAACAGAACAAAAAGGAAACAAAAGATTCTCCACCCGGCCCTCCTCCGGGGGAAGGAGTGGTGCGGTCACCATCTCCTGAAGAGCAGGATCCAGAGACTCCGGGTCGCCCGTCTCAGGGACGCCGCCTGCCCTGGCGCTTCACGGGCTTGGCAGGGGCGGAGGCGGGCTGCGCCGCTTTCCTGCGGAGGTGGAGGCTGCAGGAGGGCGTCCTCAGCGACAAGCAGATGGAGGGGCTGCAGCCGGCGGCGGGGTGGAGACAGCAGCAGACCGCCGGGGCAAGATATGATGAAACGCCTCTGTCTGCTTCTGTGCGACAGAGAACTGTTGGGCGAAATCCTCCACCGCTTCGCTGAATAGGCCAGCCTGGGAGATCAGGGAGTCTAAGAAGCGATGCTTGTCAGACTCCCTCATATCCGCCAAGGTCAGCCATAGGTGGCGCTCCTGGACCACCAACGTGGACATCGTCTGACCCAGGGCCGCGCCATGACTTTCGTCGCCCTTAGGGTGAGGTCCGTCGCTGTACAGTTCCTGCAGCACACCTGGGTCAACACCACCCTCGTGCAACTGCTTCAACGCCTTGGCCTGGTGAACTTGCAGGAGGGCCATGGCATGCAGGGCGGAAGCGGCCTGTCCAGCAGCACTGTAAGCCTTGGCCGTTAGAGCGGACGAGAACTTACAGGCCCTGGACGGAAGGCGTGGATTACCCCTCCAGGCGGCGGCGCCTTGCGGGCAGAGCTGCATGGCAATAGCGCGCTCGACTGGGGGGATCTCCACATACCCTTGGGCCGCCCCACCATCGAGGGTGGTGAGGACGGAGGAGGCACTAGGCCTGTTTCGGGCAGAAAAAGGTGCCCTCCAAGACCTAGTCACCTCCTGATGCACTTCCGGGAAGAAAGGAACCGGAGGCGGTTGCCGGCGATCGGCCTGCGCCCCCAGGAACCAATCGTCCAGCCTCGAGCGTTCGGGAGAAGGAGGAGGCCTCCAGTGCAGCCCGACGCTCTCAGCGGCCCGGGAAAGCATAGCAGTCAGTTCTGGATCTGACTCGGGCCACGCCACTCTTCCTGATGGAGGCAGCACAGCCGAATCATCATCATCTCCAGAACCTAGCTCGCCCTCCGATGCAGCAATCGACATCCTGTCATCCGCTGGTGCTCCAAACAAGATGCTGGGCCCCGCCCTGTCCGAGGACCCCGCGAGCTCATCTGGGAACACCAGATGGTGCGATGTGCTGGAGGAGTGAGAGGCCCGTGGAGACGCACTCGACGGGGAAGCTCTCACTGTGATCCTCAAGTCACCCTGACCATGAGCCGAAGTAACCCTCCGAGAACCGGAGGAGCTAGAACGGGGCATGGCAAGGGGGATACCCCCCCGTTTGATGAGGAGGTATCTGGAGCGCAGCGTCGCGATGGTCATGTTCCCGCAATGAGAACATGACTCATCCACGAGCGCTGCCTCAGCGTGCTGAAAGCCCAAGCACGAAAGACAGCGATCGTGACCGTCAGATGAAGCCAGGAAACGACCACATCCAGAACACGCAGCTGAAGCCATCTTTAAAAAGATGCCCACGCTCGTGGAGCCCTTTAGATACGTTCTTTAGAAATACTTTAGAGAAGCGCTGAAGGCCAGGGGTGAGGTCGAGCGCGACTTGAGATCGAAGAGCTGCACACAGCAGCAGCACTGGACAGCAACCTCCGCTGACGCGCCGTAACACCAACACTTGTTTGCTGTCTTGCAGACACTCTCGGAGATTCGCGCTGAAAGGCTCGGCTCCGAAGCGAAAAGCTGATGTGCGTTTGCACGCGCTCTCCTTTTATAC
The DNA here is from genome assembly GCA_021397915.2 of Tor tambroides. Lineage (NCBI taxonomy): Eukaryota > Metazoa > Chordata > Actinopteri > Cypriniformes > Cyprinidae > Tor > Tor tambroides. The sequence continues at coordinate 19,448 of JAFVLL020011009.1, forward strand.
CCGCGCTGCGGGGCGGGGTGCGCGTGGCGAAACACGCACGCCAACTGTCATTGGCTTGTTTTGTTAACACTCGAAGGTGATTGGGCTCTCGGGCGAGATCCCATTAGTCAGTCACACTGACGTTACGTCGAACGTGACTGACTGATAGGGAACTCATTATTTGTATCTAGCAAGCCAGTCTATTAATGTATTAACTACAGTTTATAAAACTATGAATCAACTATAAACTAATAGTTTGCAAATGCAATAAGTACTTTATTAGTGTATACTTATATAGTGTTACCCTGTTGGGTTTAATTTACCCCTAAATGTTAACTAATGCATTAAATATCAAACATGTACTAACATGTAGTTAAGGCTGTACTTTTCATGCATGGATCCATATGACTAGTCGTAGTTAAGGATAGCTTTTGACTGGTTCATGATTAGCTCATGTCTTCACTAATCATAAGGTCATGTTTATGTAAGTATTAATTCAGGTATTAGTACATTATTATTCATGTACCTTTATTGTAAAGTGTTACCAAAAACACTGTTATTCACATTTGTGTGTTGTGATATTACTGTTGGATCCAATATAGCCGGCATAGCATTGTGTTTCAATTTCGATCTCTCTGAAAATCCTGCATTGAACTTTGTCTTGTTTAAAAACTAATTTGTGGTAAAATGAAGCGAGCAAATGAAAGTTTCTTACTGAATAAAACATGAATAGAAAATAGTAAGTAGTGGAAAAAATGAAATAATCATAAAAAGCGGTAAAAGCATCTTCCATCTGAAGACTTATGGTTACATTTCGGGGCAACGCAAAAAAAAAAAAACATTGTCAAACAACAATATAATATGCGGGAAACTATTAATTGGTCATTTTACAATTAATTGTACTACAAATTATACTACAATTGGAAGACACTATAAATTGATCAGCTTCGGCATGATGATGTTTAATGTCTCCAACAATGCCTATAGTCCCATTTAGCAACTTGTTGGCAACCGTCTTTTTTAAGAAACCTAACAAAAAATCACGAGTGGGGTATAACTGGTGTCATAGAGTAAAAAGTGAAAGTATCTTGAGCTTGTGTGAACCACGGACTTTATTTTAGGGGATTTAACTCCCATTTAAAAAAAAACATTGACTCTAAGTGATGTCATAGTTCGACCGCTCTGTTTATCTTCTTCTGCAGAGGTGAGCTTTCTTCTCATTTTGATGTCATAATGTGACAAAATGAGTGGTAACACTTTATTTTGATAGTCCACTTTAAACATTCTACTAATAGTAAGTAACTTTGCAACTACATGTGATCTAGCAGTCATTAGAGTATTAGTAGACTATCTGCTTAATATCTTCTGACTATCTTCTTTATTTTGATATCTTTTTTTTTTATTCTGATGGGTCCACAACATACAACATACTTATATGAGCAACTATGCAAGTATATGTCAACTTATTCTACTAACCCTAAACCTAACCTAACAGTCTACTCTGAGAGTTAGTAGACATGTATTTGCAAATTAATGAGAATTATTTCACTGGTTTTGGCTTCCTGTTCCTGCCTGCCGTGCTGCTGTTTGTAGCTCCGTGTAGCTTTGTTTATCTGAAGAAATCTCTATCTTATTCTATCTGTTGTTTAAATCGCTAAAGTACTATATCTCACCATATTTCTGACTTAAGAATAATTTGACATCATCCGCCTTTAATCTCTTAATCTAAACCGCGACCGCTGCGCGGAGCAGTGCATTAGCATTCCGTTAGCCTATTAGCTTGTCAGTCGCATCTCAATTCATGTTTTCTACCACTTCTCCTCTCTCTTTTTCTCTCGCTCGGATTCTTTTCTCTCTCGCTGCTTTTTTTTTTTATGAGTCCATCAATCAACTGTGGTGAGTCAGAATTACTCTACAATCACGGTGAGTAATGGCTTCTCCTTGCATTGTCACCTGCACCACATGCACAGTTTATCGGTCTCTGTCAGCAGCGAGGGATTCATATGTGATAAATGCAGGGAAATAGTTAGGCTGACAGAGAAAATTTCAGAATTAGAGACACACATCCAAACCTTAGTTGAGGACAGTAAGAATGTGAGGGCTGTAGATACTGCTTTGGATACGACTAGCTCAGGGAGTCCCGTACATTGTTCGGTTCTGGTTTCAGTGCAGCAGGGCAACTGGGTGACTGTGAGGCGGCATAGTCGCGGGTGTTCCGATCAGAACATCAAACAGGTGTTACAATTTATAGAAATATTTTCAGTATTTCTCAGAGGTCGGGTTTCAAGTATAATTCATTTGAAGTAATGGTGCTTCATATAACGTTATCCAAAGAAACAAGTGTTAATGATAAATCCCCTGTGATGTTTGTACTGGCTACTGTATACAGGCCACCAGGGCACCATACAGACTTTATTAAAGAATTTGCTGATTTTCTATCTGAGTTAGTGCTGGCTGCAGATAAAGTCCTAATTGTTGGTGATTTTAATATCCATGTTGATAATGAAAAAGATTCATTGGGATCAGCATTTATAGACATTCTAAACTCTATTGGTGTTAAACAACACGTGTCAGGACCTACTCATTGTCGAAATCATACTCTAGATTTAATACTGTCACATGGAATTGATGTCAGTGGCGTTGAAATTTTGCAGCAGAGCGATGATATCTCAGATCATTATCTAGTTTTGTGTATATTCCATATAGCTAAAGCTGTAAAGCCAACTCCTTGCTACAAATATGGTTCTACCATCTTCCTGACTTATCTCTGTTCCTCAGCATATCCAATAGCTCAGAACAACTTGATGATGTAACAGAAACTACGGACTCTCTCTTTTCTAGCACTTTAGATATGGTTGCTCCTTTGCTCTTAAGGAAGCTTAATGCAAAGAGTCCAACACCGTGGTATAATGAGCACACTCGGGCCCTAAAGAGAGCAGCCCAGAAAATGGACCGCAGCTGGAGGTAAACAAAATTAGAGGTATTTCGTATTGGTTGGCAGGAAAATACTCTCTTCTACAGAAAAGCCTTAAAAACTGCTAGATCTGCTTACTTTACATCTCTTTTAGAAGAAATCAAACACAACCCCAAGTATTTATTCAATACAGTGGCTAAATTAACAAAAAATATAACAACAGCAGGTGCAGACATTACCCAGCAGCACAGTAGTAATGACTTTATGATAGGGCTGGGCGGTATATCGAGTTTGTACGATATATCGATATTTTTTTTAAGCACTACGGTATGAAGCAATACCGTTAATATCGAGTTTGATACGAGCGCGTCTGAAAAATATCTATAGGGAGGACACAGACTGAACTGTTGCAGAGAAAATGCATAATACACTTTGTTCTAAACATGTGACAAGCTTTATATGAAGGGCTTTAAAAAAAAAAAAACTCGTAAAATAGATAGCCTATAGTTTATAGTTTCAGTTTAAAGCGGCCCGGCCCGTCAGATGCTCTGACAGAAAGGCTGCGTGTGCTGCTGACAGAGACGCGCTGGTTTAAGCTATGTGCTCTTTTCCTAAATGCATAACTTATATTTCACAGGTATATTATCCATCTGTAGATGTTAGAAAGCCATGGAAATATTTCCATTTTGCTGTCAGAAGTGCATGAGCTTTTGCTTTGCGATTCTCCGCTAAACTTCACAGACTTTGTTTAGAATGAGCGCCGCCGCGCACATGCGCGCCAAACAGAGCGCAATGAAATAAGAGCGCAATAACTCTAAAATATACATTTTGCTGAAATATTTGTAGTTGGACAATATAAATGTAACATCTGTAGAATTTTAAACCTACAAGGTAGTGTATTTGTATGATAGCACTAAAGTGACTGTAATGGGGTAATCAAAACAGCCTTTTGCTTTTTTTACGTTCATTTTTAGTTTAGTAAATTTAACTTTTGCGTTAAAAGCATTGTTTTTGTTTTTAGATTACAATGTTACAATGTCAGAATGTAATGTGATTTTAACCCTTTTTTTGCACATATGCCTACATGCTTACATTCACTTTATTTATTTGTTTAATCCAAATACAAAATACCGAGATATATACCGTATACCGCAAATCAGCCAAAAAATAGCGAGATATGAATTTTTGCTCATATCGCCCAGCCCTACTTTATGAATTACTTTACTTCCAAGATCGAAGCTATTACAGAGAAAATTGTAACCATGCAGCTGTCAGCTACAGTATCGCATCAGATAGTACGCTATAGATCCCCTGAGGAACAATTCCACTCATTCTCTTCTATTGGACATGAAGAATTGTATAAACTTGTTAAATCATCTAAACCAGGGGTGCCCAACCCTGTTCCTGGCGATCGACTGTCCTGCAAAGTTTAGCTCCAACTCTAATCAAACACACTTGCCTTTAATTTTCACACAATCCTGAAGACCTTAATTAGTTGCTTCAGGTGTGTTTGATTAGAGTTGGAGCTAAACTTTTCAGGACAGTCAATCGCCAGGAACAGGGTTGGGCACCCCTGATCTAAAGCAACAACCTGTATGTTAGACCCTGTTCCATCCAAGCTCCCAAATGAGGTGCTTCCAGAATTAATAGATCCTCTTCGGAATATTATTAACTCATCATTGTCATTAGGATATGTCCCAAAAACCTTCAAACTAGCTGTTATTAAGCCTCTCATTAAAAAACCCCAACTTGACCCCAGAGAATTAATTAATTACGTCTCGAATCTCCCTTTTCTGTCAAAGATATTAGAAAAGGTAGTATCATCACAACTATGTTCCTTCTTAGAGAAAAATGATATATGTGAGGATTTCCAGTCAGGTTTTAGACCATATCATAGTACTGAGACTGCTCTCATTAGAGTTACAAACGACCTGCTCTTATCATCTGATCGTGGTTGTATCTCTCTATTAGTGCTACTGGATCTTAGGTGTTTGACACTATCGACCACAACATTCTTTTAAATAGACTAGAAAATTATGTTGGCATTAGAGGAAGTGCACTGGCATGGTTCAAATCGTACTTATCTGACCGCCATCAATTCGTGGCAGTAAATGAAGAGGTATCATACCAATCACAAGTGCAGTATGGAGTACCTCAAGGCTCAGTACTAGGCCCCTTACTTTTCATGCTTTACATGTTACCCTTGGGAGATATCATTAGGAAACATGGTGTTAGCTTTCACTGTTATGCTGATGATACTCAGCTCTATATTTCTTCGCAACCCGATGAAACATACCAATTTGCAAAACTAACGGAATGTATAGTTGATATCAAAAACTGGATGACTAGCAATTTCTTACTGCTAAATTCTGAAAAAACAGAGGTGTTAACTTTTGCATGTAATAATCTAGATCACTGTCTAATACTTGATGGCTGATCTGTAAATTTGTGGTCATCAGTTAGGAAACTAGGCGTACTTTTTGATAGTAATCTTTCCTTTGAAAAACATGTTTCTTGCATTTGTAAAACTGCATTTTTCCATCTTAAAAATATATCTAAATTACTATCTATGCTCTCAATGTCAAATGCAGAAACATTAATTCATGCGTTCATGACCTCGAGGCTAGATTATTATAATGCTTTATTGGGTGGTTGCTCTGTGCGTTTAATAAACAAACATTTGAACACTTAACAATAAACATGAAACACACAACACTTCATAATTTTTATTTTTTTTTATTTTTTAACACACATACTTATTACATTTCAAATTTGCACCTAACATACCTGTACATACTAATTGTCTATTTTGAATATTGTGTTTGTGCTATTTTGCACAGTCTATTTTGTATATTGGTACATTTTTTTTTTTTTTTTTATTATCTGTGTCCTGTCCTGTCGCTGTCATTCTGTCGCACTGTGGAGCTTCTGTCCCCAAAACAAATTCCTCGTATGTATACACATACCTGGCAATAAAGCTAATTCTGATTCTGATTCTGATGACACCACAAATTACTGTAAAATTACCAGGATGGCATTTCCAGTAAATACTGTTAACACAAGAAACATCGTTGCATCTTTTTACTAGCAAGATACCATTCATACATCACAACCAAAATACCAGTAAAATTTGTCATGTCATGTAATGTGTGAAAGGGGCTAAATAGTACTGCAATTAATTGTATTTGGTATGCTATTTCTTTTAACAAATAAGCAGTATACATTATATAATGTGCAGTAAGCAATCTGTCATTATTAATTCAGAAGAAAACTTTGATTTGATTTGATTTTGAAGACTGGTATTTTTGGAGACTTTATTTATTCTTCACACGAGAAAGGTCCCATTTAGCTATTCCTGTACAATGCAACCTAGACATCCCTGACAGGGGTGCTAGTCTTAATTTGATGCACAAGACCCCATACACACATACACACACCTTGTTTACAAAGCACATATTTTACAGATGTGGGTGTGAGAATTTGAATTCCTGGCAGGCATATTTATAAAGGTTATTAAGCACTTGGCGAAGCATCTATTTGCTGCTGGCGTAACCATGGGTGTGACATTTATCAAGAATGTCCAGTGAAATGTCACGGGAAGAGGAAGCGTCCCACTCTTAATTAGGACCTGAGAGTCTTTGAAGAGTCCTCTTATACAAACTTCTGCTCTAGTCTATTCTCCATTGCATATCTCTTTCCATCTTGTTTCTCACTTTTTCCCATTCATCCAGCAAGATTCAAAACGTGTGTGTTAGCAAACTTTGGCTATAACAATTGATAAAGGTATGGTGGTTAAAGCACAGACAAATGGAGAAGGATGTAGTTCATCCATCAAGACAACATGAGCCATTGTTTGTAGATTTTAACCTATAGGAGTCCTGCTTTCCTCCCATGTGAGTCCTGCTTTCCTCCCATGTGAGTCCCACAAATCATAGAGAACCACAGGCCAGAGGCCAGAGGTCTGTGCTTAAACTAGATTCAGCTCCAGAAAAAGAGAGAGACAGAAACCCTCTTCTCACAAAAATCACAGAAATAACGGGATTAAAAAACTCTATAGGCGTATTTCCTCAAACAATATGAACAAAACAATATAGCCCTGTATAGTTCTGTATTCACAGGGTGTGTTGGTAATATATATACACACAGTGGTGGCCAAAATTATTAAGATGCTAGTATTTTCACCTGCTAAAAAAAATGGTTTTAGGTCAGTTATATCTTTTGCTGTACTGTGTCAGTAGGAAATATCAGTTTACATTTCCAAACATTCATTTTGCCTTTTAATGTAATAAGCCAGTGAGATTTTTGTTTGCACAAGGAGTCTGACAACAACCAGTGGTCCACACAGAGATCTGATCTCATCATCATTCAGTCTGTCTGGAATGACATGAAGAAACAGAACAAACTGAGACAGACTAGATCCACAAGAACGTCTCCAAGATGCTTCAAGAAACCTACCTGCAAAGCTACATTACTGTTTGAAATTTTTAGGCACTTGTGTAAAAATGCTGTAAAATGAGGATGCTGTCAAAAAATAATGTCATAAATACAATTTCTTTATCAATTAACTTCTATTAACTAAATTAAATCAACATTTGGTGTGACCATCCTTTGCGTTTAAAGTAGCTTTTGCCCTAGGTGAACTTGCACATAGTTTTTCAGGTAGCTTTGCAGGAAGGTCTCTTAAAGCACTGGTTGTTGTCAGACTCACCATTAATCACTGGATTATTACAATTATTGGCAAAATGAATGTTAGGAAATGTTAATTGATATTTCCTACTGACTAAATACAGCAAAAGACAGAAATATCTGACTTAAAACCATTTTTTAGCTGGTGAAAATACTAGTATTCTAATAACTTCGGCTTGGCCACCACTGTATATGTGTATATATATATATATATATATATAGTAGCATTTGAACCAATCAGACACAATTTTGCATTTGATTTAACAAATCAATTAGTTATTACTTTAACAAATGGTCACAGACCCCCCACCCAATA
>JAFVLL020011010.1:0-32500 GCA_021397915.2 Tor tambroides
TATATATACAGCATGCTGTCAGTCATGCCAAAAGCTTGATAATAACATTTTTTGAACTTTTTCAACATCAATATAAAAGATGTATTAGTTTTTTCCAAAATCTTGTCTTGTCTCATTATTTTTCAAAACTGCACTTTCAGCCTATAGATCACTAATATGAACCCACTCCATCTTCAAACGGAGAGCCGTAACTCTCGACCCCAGAGACTGTTTTGTGGTATTTTCCTTCCTAGTAAAACACACAGAGCAGCGCGGTGTCTCTGCAGATGAGTGTATGACAGTGACCGGCCTCCCCTCTGCCCTCTTCATGCTACTGCTCTCCAGCGATGCTCCAGGTGAAAGACTGTTTTCATCCTTCACTGTTACGCTCAACACCTAAACCTAAAACCTAAAGTAACTGAACTTGTAAATTAGGATGTTCGTGTTGCCTAAAGCAAAGCTGTACTTGTTAAATCGCTTCCTCTTTCCTTTTAGTCACAACTTTCAAAATAAACTAAGCTTGGTCTATTGATAAGTGATTTTAACATTGAACATTGTTTGGAAAGAGATATTAGACATCACTTCTAAAGGTAAAAGACCTTATTTCCTTGTCTGATAGACCTCAACAGCTCTAGTTTGTACTGTTAAAAACAGTTTTTCCCACAGTACTTCAAAAATGTTTCATGTAGGCCTACTCGAACATTCACAGTAAGAAACAATGCTTTTTTAATAACTCTTGTTCACTGAGGCCTAATGAAAATTGCTTCTTTGCATGGAGCCCACACTGTAGTTTGCATTAGCGAATGCTTTCATGCATTAACTGTTGGCACTGTGGTATCTCATTTATGCTTTGTTTCTCAATTAGACAGAAGATTTATCTTCGTACACAAAGCTGAAGTAAGTATTTTAGCTTTTTGTCTTTTCCCTCATTATACGCCTTATGCAGAGGCCGTTTCAAATATTGATGAGCCCAGAACTTTGAAGCCACCTCAAGAAATCCCTTATGAGTCAGCTGTATTTTTGAACTGTGTGGCGCTGAAGTGATTACATTATAGTAAATTACAAGCAGATGCATTTTGTTGTTGGTATAAAAAGCTGTTCCTTGTTTTTGTTGCTGAGATGTGTGATTGTTTGTGTAATAATAGAAAGAACTAAGCTGAGAAAAGGAACATGATGAGCTTCATGGCTTGAGTGGTCAATGAAGCTCAAAGTGTGTGCAGGTGTTTCCTTTAAACATTAATAAATTGACTAGTGTGACAGTTTCACATTCTCAGCAGCCTAATTTTGAACTCCGATTTTATCAGCTGCACCCAGAAAGAAACTACATTTATTTATTGCAGTAAAGTAAATATAAATCATATTTGAGTTGCAATTAAACTGCCTATGCATTTTAATCACATAAGGCTTATAAGGCATATAAAAACTATATAAAAAAATTAATTAGAAAAAGACATTTGTTCCATGGGCATGTATAAAAATGTGTTACAACAAAATAAATTATTGATCTCTGGGATGAAAAACAATTTATTGGTGTGTTTTAGTTGTAAAAATATGGTTGATTTGCTTTTTCCATTATTTTTCAACAAAAAGAGTGAAAATAAAATAAAATAAATAAAAACATTAAAATAAATTAAAATAAAATAAAAAACAGATTTTGGTTTCGTGATCTCCAAGACACAAAACATTTTATTAGTGTGTTTTAGTTGTAAAATTATTGTTGACATGCTTGTTGATATGCTTTGAAAATAAAATAAAATAAAATAAAATAAAATAGATTTCATTTTGGTGATCTCCAAGATGCAAAACATTTTTTAATAGTGTTTTAGTAGTAAAATTATTGTTTATCAGTAATTTTGTTCATGCTCATCAGAAGAAACTGATTTTACAGATGTGCCACTGAGAAAAATATGAGAAAGCTCTCTACTTTACTCTCTGCTTGTTTCATCTGAAAGAACAGTTATGGATATACACTTTGTAACTTTCATAAGATATTTTAAGCTGAAACTTTTACATTGTGGTAAACTGGTGATACTGAATTAATGTGGATTGCAGCTTCCCTTTGTGGTGACATCACTTGAAACTGCAATGCTGTTGCTTTTATAAGGCAGCCCACTCAAGCAGCCACTGTACAATTATGAGATGATCTCAGGAAGTAAATAGAAAAGGTTTTTGACTAGATACTATAAGAGTTTAGAGTATAAGACTGTGCACATGGGAAAATGTAAGTACAATTTCTGAATATCAATACAATATTTAGATTTGCACATTTCACATGCATTATATTGCAGTATGCAAATGTAAGATGCTTATTTACTTACGAAATGCCCTGCAAAAACATTATGCATCAACAAAACATATACATTTTTTAAATTCAATTTAGGACAGAGCACAAATATGCAAAACCTTCTCAGATCCTATTACATTATACAGACAGAAACAAATTGATCGTTGCTGTTGTGCCATGTTATCTGTTCTGATAAGTGGCATGATTAATTAATAGCTTAGTGTTTGCCTTTTCATCACCAGCAGAATTCAGGCCGAGATTTGCACGTTTTATGATCTGACAAAATTAATATTCTCCTTTAGTAGTCAATAATGCCATCTTGGTTGTTGTACTGGTGCCTCTAATTTTTTTCATTACAATGCAGTACGGAAGGTAGCGGTTGCTATCAAGACGGGTGACAGATACATTAATACACAGGCCTGATCTTTTGTTCCTTTTGGGATCATTTAATAGCTGTAAATTATATTAAATATATCATGTAGTACCAATCTGATACTTCAAAGTTATATATTTAAGCATATAATTTTTAATATCATTTCAGACTAATGCTCTTCAATTCTTTTTTCTTTTGTCCTTCATGAAAAACGTTTCAATACTTGCTAGGGGGACATAAAACGTAACGAAATTAAATGAATTATGGTAAAGTTCTCTGATGTAAAGATACTTTTGCTGTTGCTTTTTTATTATTGTATTTTTCAAATGGACCCCCAAAGAAAAATATGTTACGTGAATGTATATCAGTCACATTTCAGAAAAGTGCATATCTATTTTGTGCAGAAACTGATGGTTAAAGTAAAAAAAGTTTTGAATGAGTTAACTAAAATTGAAACTAAAACCATTAAAAAAATACATTACTTGAAATAAATTTAACTGAAATAAAACTGAATTATAACTGAATATATATATATATATTAGTTATATTCAAGATAACATTTCTCATTTTCTTTTAAAGTTTAAATACTAAAATAAAATCTAATTAAAATTATTTAATAGAAATGTAGTACACATAAATGTACTACATTTACTAAAACTGTCAAATTATGTCAAATTAATGTCTAAATATTAAGAAAAATATAGTAGTATCTTAACAAGTAACATAGGTTACAATATGTTAGGTGGACTATAAATAAATAAATAAATAGGTTCTTTTATAATTTCACATCCACATCAGTAGGGTTTCTGTAATCTTCCCAGTTGAAAAAAGTGCACTTCCATAATGTACTTAAAGTGCTCTATTTTCACGCACTAATTTTGTACTTAATATACTCAAAATTATTCTTTAGTACTTCTTAAGATAATCTTAAGAAAATGTAAGTGTACTCAACTGTGCTATTTAAAAAAAAAATCTATTTAGTTACAACTTGTAGTACACTTGAACCCATCTTTCATACACTAGTACATTCAAGTGTACAAGAAGTGGTAACTAAATAATTTTTTTAATACAGAGATAGTATGTAAAAAGCACATTTTAGTTCATATTCATGGTGTCTCAAAATAGCACAGTTGAGTACAATTAGATGTTCTTAAGATTATCTTAAGAAGTACTAAAGAAACATTTTGAGTATTTTAAGTACAAAATTAGTGTGTGAAAATAGAGCACTTTTAAGTACATTATGGAAGTGCACTTTTTTTCACCTGGGTACCATAAATGCAAAAGAGCAGTATAAGCAGCAGCTCAAGTAAGAATTCAGTCATGGTGGTTCCTTCCACATCCCACATAACTTATGAAGTGAAAGTGGATAGAAGTCAGATGTGAAATTTGAAGTCATCACATTTATTGCCTGTAAGTCCTGCTAGAATGATGGTTATTACTACTTCTTTGGAAATATGCGTACCATTTCAGAAACCAGGCTTCATGTTGAGTGGCTTAATCTCGATATGCAAAACCCTTCAATTGCCCTCCTCCTGAAAGAAAAGAGTTCACAGCTGCATAGCTTCCTCTTTTTTAACTTTTTAAATCATGCTGTGCTTGTATTGCACAACTGTAGACACCTCTTTGCCCTCGCTGTTATATATTTACAGTGAATGTTGAACATTGAATGCATAAATTACAAATCTCAAACAATGTCCATTCTGTGAGAGCACTACTGAAAGGAATTTTTATTGTTTGCAGAATGACAGTATTAAAGAAAAAAGAGCCGATGATCGTTTTGTTAAGGTTATGGAGAGTTACAGGTGGTTAGTTGGCAGCCTGTTCTAACAGAGATCAATGTGTGTCAAGAATCTGTGATGAATGGCACAGAACAGGTACATTACTGATTCATTATTTGGTGATTAAACATTGAGGCTTTAGCCTTAAGAAGTAACAGTTGTGAGAGAATGGGGTGTGGAGAGTGTGAGAGACTTTTACGCAAACAATGTTTAGCAAACAGCTAAAGCAATATCAGATTTTCACATTAAAGGAATGCGTTCAAGCGTGTGTGACTCACAAAATGATTGAATAATGAGTCACAAATCATGACTTGCGTGACCAAATTTAATAGGGGTGCAGAAATAAAACCGCTGGAGTTTCGTTGAGGATTTTTCTAATAAACTTTTCTCTTTTTTAAAAAAAATGATGTATGGGGACAGTTAGGCAATCATACATCACCAAACAATCACACCTCATTAAATACACAGTGTGCACTGCAGGGTGCTTTCTTCAGAATTCACTGTTGGCCAGCAGCTGCGCCTGTGCAGATGCACGCAGCCCCACTTATCATGCTTCTAAAGAAACTGCTTGTTCCTGTACATAGCAAATATATCTTTGAGATGTACTGTTCGAATCAGTCACTTTATTGCCTCTTCATGAACATGCTGAGATGAGCTTAGTCAAAGCAACACTGTTTAAATTTCATTTTAATGGAGAAGAATGTGAAAATTCTGCAGTAAAATCCTGTCAGCTGGCTTTGTGTACTGTGAAAAAATGGTAATACTTTACAATAAAGTTCAGTTCATTAACTTTCATTAAGAATCATGACCTAACAATGCTTCTTTACTGATTAATCTATGCTACTGCACATTGTTATGTCACATTTGTTCATAATACATTAAATGAATGTTATTTTAACTTGAACTGTATCAGTATATATAGAAATTAACATTCAGCAAAATTAATAAAAGCTTTAAAAATTAAGAAAAAAAAATTGCTTATTGTTAGGTCATGTTGGCTATTATACTAACGTTAACAAATCAAATTTTATTGGAGAGAGTAATTTTTATTTTTGTTAGTATATGTATACTTCCTTTCAAAAGTTTGGGGGCAGTAAGATTTTTTAAAAATAAAATAATACTTTTATTCAGCAAGGAGATGTTACATTGATCACTAGTGAAATAATGTTTTCTATTTCAATTTTTTTTTTTTTTTTTAAAGAATCCTGAAAAAAGCATCACTGTTTCCACAAAAATGTTAAGCAGGAAAACTGTTTTTAACATTGATAATAATAAGAAATGTTTCTTGAGTAGCAAATGAGCATATTAGAATGATTTCTGAAGGGTCATGTGACACTGAAGACTGGAGTAATGATGCTGAAAATTCAGCTTTGCATCACAGGACTAAATTGCACACACACACACACACACATACATACATACAAACATAAATATATATATATATTCAGTACTGACCTGAATAAGATACTTCACATAAAAGACGTTTACATATCCTACAAGAGAAAATCATTCATAAAAATTATTAATATATTAACATTATATAAGTTATTATATAAGTTAATTATATAAGTTAACAATATATGCCAGGGGTGGCCAACGTCAATCCTGGAGAGACACAGTCCTGCAGAGTTTGATAAAAACATCCATGCCTGTTCCTTTCTAATAAACATTGACCTTGATTAGCTTTTTCAGATGTGTTTGATTAGGGTTGTAGCTAAAGTCTACAGGACTGTGGCTCTCCAGGACTGATGATATATGCTGTTATCAAAATTAAAACCCAGAAAACCTCAGACATCATAATGTTTTACAGTAATGACAACCACAGCTGTTAGTTATTTACCACAAGTGGAGGTTTGAAGCAGATGATGGGTGGTTTTGTTCTGACAATGAATTTTACCGCCGTCCGGAAAACAGTGTTACTCTTGTCATACTTCCTTGAAAATATTCACATGGAGTTTTTAACATTAGTAAAGCGTAAGAATTTGCTCAAGGAGTTCAACACATTGATTTTACAGCTGTCAGCATACAGTAGTTCTGATACAGTCTTATACGGCCATGTACCACCATCATGTATAAGAAACAAGCAACTGGATATTTAGTGAAAAACAGTCATTTAACATAGTTATATCTGACCAGCTGCTTTATTTGAATAGATTAGGAAGCGGGATTTGTATAATTATATCTGCAAATAAGCTGATTTGAGTGTCACTCAGGCTTACCAGGTCCACACTATTCATTAATGGCTGAAATTGTTCAAGAAAGCAAGAGTTTGAGTGATTGTTCTCTTACAGTAGCTTTGTACTTCAGATTACACGATACAAAAAAAACGAAAGGTCCCAATAAAAGAGGTATCTACTGAGTGACTGAAACTTTCAACACTTTCAGCCACACCTTGTTTAACTTGGCACAAACAAGAAATCCGTACGTCTGTGCTCATATCTGCTGTGTTTTTTGTACAGCACTGTCAGAGGCGTCCGCATCCAAGCCGTATCAGGGAGTGAGAGTCAAAGACCCTGTGAAGGAGCTGCTGCGGAGAAAAAGAGGAAATGCTGTCAGAACGACACCCCCCGCAGTAGGAACTAGAGCACACGTGTGCTCGCACACACACTCAATAAGACACGCTTTTATGAAAAGTGTCCTTTAACATTATCTCATTTGTTATTCGCTCAAGTCCTAGCTTGTTTTTTTTTTTTTTTGTTCTTCATCTAATCCATCATGCACAATGCTGATATCCAAGTATGAGACTGAAAAAGATTACTTATGAAAGAAAAGAGGACCTCAGGGGCATTAAAGATGGCTAATTGTTTGGTTGGTATCACTTAAGAAATAGTTTACCCCCCAAAAAATGTACAGGTTTGGAATGACATGAGGTTGAGTAAATAATGGCAGAATTTTCATTTTTGGGTGAACTAAACATTTAGTTGCAATTGTTAATATGACAAACACAAGTCAGGCCAGTTCATGGCACTTACAAATAATTGGCTGAATAAAGGAGCCCACTGAAAACTCTCAAATTGATTATGAGAATGTGAATATTGCAAAATATTGCATGGACATATTGAGATGAGCTCACTTTAAAAGTCAAAGCAACACTTATTAAATGTCAATGGAAGAGAAGGTTAAAACATCACAATAAAATCATGTTAACTGGCTAACTCTAACTCTTTACATTATTTAGTGCATTAGGAATCATGAACTAGCAATGCTTCTTTAAAGATTTATTAATCTAGGTTATTTTATACTATTGATCATTGTTAAGCTTATTTGTGTGGAAAATATGAAATGTTAAAAATGTATCAGTATATATAGAAATGAACATTTAAAGATTAGTTATGAAAGAAAGAATAGCTTGGGCTTTAAACTTCTGTAATTGTTTAGTTAGTGTCACTTAAATGGAATTGTTCATATGACAAACACAAGATGAGGTCAGTTCATGGCACTTGCTAAAAACTCTCAAATTGATTACAGGATTTCAAAATTGCACAATCATTGTCAGCTTGAATGTTACTAGCCATTACTAAGTGCAGAAAGGCAGGCTTTCCAAACTCCAAGGGGATTTTGGTCTTATATAAACCAGGTGTTTTTCCGTGACAGTTAAACTATTCCCCCACATAGCCGGAGGGGTTGGGCATAGGGCCTATGCAAATCCATTTGTGGATCTGCCAAGAGGCTTGCCTACCAACCTTCTAATTATACTTGACAACACATGAAAAGAAAAACACACACACTCAGCCTCTTTCTCGCATTAAAATCGTATAAAAATGGGTGGAATTCTGTTAAATGCCTTTAGCAAATTGTAGAAAAGCATGAGATCTTATGAAGCCACTCTTCTAATGCCATCGTGATAGTTTATAGATGCTCTTTAACCTACTCTGCAGAAGCTGACACTTGAGTTAGTAATTGCTTCCCAAGTGGCATAAGTGAAACCACACATGAGAACTAAACCTACTTTTATCCGTGTCTGTTACTATAGGGCTAGCTAGGTTATCTGTAAGCCAACCCTCCACGTGCTCTCTGCCATTTCAATCAACACGTCTCTCGGTTTGAAGATGTGTTCTTAAACAGATCAACCATTGTTGGGCTGGGGGCCACAGCAAGAAATGCCTTGATCCAAACTACCAGGTGTAGGTCTTAAACTAAATTCCCTATCATCTGTTTAAGTGGAATTTAAGTGGGAGGACTTGCCCTGACATGTAAATCATTTTACAAAGGAATCACATTGTGCTACACCTTAATTGTTTTTGATCTGTTGTGTAAAAAGTAATGTATAGCTAGCAGGTCATTGTTATTGTTAAATAAACTGTCGTGAAGATAACTTACTGCACATTATCCTGTTTGCTAGATGACTAGTTATCAAATAAAGACATATGTGGACATAAAATACAGATTTAGGCTGAAATTATTTCATCAGCATACTTGTAGATTCATTTAAAGCATAGCAACAAGACAAACTCTGCAGAAATATTGAAATTGCCAATAGACTTGTTAGCTAAAAAATATAGCTACAATGAAACCTTTCTTCCTCTGTTTTAAGTTGTCTTGCCGTTTCAATGTTTTCTTGTCTTCAGTGTTTTCTTGGAGACTCCTTAGTTTCTTCTATTCAATTGTGTGCACCATAAAAGGAATTCTTAAAGCGATAGTTCACCCAAAATTGAAAATTACCCTCATGATGTTCCAAACCCGTAAGACCTTCGTTCATCTTTGGAACACAAATTAAGATATTTTTGATGAAATCGGAGAGCTTTCTAACCCAGACAGCAACTAGAAAGGTAGTAAGGACATCATTAAAATAGTCATCAGTGGTTCAACCTTCATTTTATGAAGCTAAGAAAACAAAAATAAAGAAAACAAAAATAATGTGCTTTCACGACAGTACCATGACGCAAGCGTGTGGTGCTGCTGACGCGGGAGCCGGCGTTTTGACATAGAACCCGGATGCACTGTGGCTTGCACAGGCAGGCATCATAGTATTGTTATGAACGTGCATCGAAGACTGACACGAAAGAGAAGAAATTGTTGAATGAAGTCCCTATTTTTGTTTTCTTTGCCACAAAAAGTTTTCTCGTAGCTTCATAAAATTACGGCTGAACCACTGATGTTACATGAACTATTTTTATGATGTCCTTACTACCTTTCTGGGTCTTGAATGTGGTAGTTGCATTGCTGTCTATGGAGGGTCAGAAAACTCTCACATTTCATCAAAAATATCTTAATTTGTGTTCCGAAGATGAACAAAGGTCTCATGGGTTTGGAAAGGCATAAGGGTGAGTAATTTTTGGGTGAACTATCCCTTTAAGTTTTTAGCTTTGTTGAACCAAGGCTAAGTGTTTGATGTTGCCAATGAGATCTCAATCCTCATTATAGTAACACAGGGGTCCTGGAGGGCTGGTGTCCTGCAGAGTTTAGCTCCAACCCTAATTAAAAACACCTGAAGCAACTAATCAAGGTCTTATTAGGTATACTTGAAATGTCCAGGTAGGTGTGTTGAGGCAAGTTGAAGCTAAACTCTGCAGGACACCAGCCCTCCAGGACCAAATTTGGTGACCCCTGTAGTAAAATGTCCAAATATTTTCCTGAGATTAGATCTATTTATTGAACCCTCAGGGTGGAGTACTTTCAGTGTTTGTCTCTGTGAAGCAATGAGAAAACTGTAAATATTTAATAACAGATAGGAAATGTAAGCAGGGCACAAAATGAACACTTTCCAAGCACCAAATGTAAACATAATAAACTGTCAAATTTCATGCTTTACATCGAACTGTAACAATGACACCTGACCCATTTTAAGTGACAAGCAATTCAAAACAAAGCCACGCGAGCTGTCTACTAAAGATAACGTGTGTTCTAGGCAATTTACAATTCATCCAGTACGCCCAAAATTTTGTCTTCCAGAACTTCAAGCATCCAAAATCAGTCAGCGCCGCGATATATCCAGCAACATCGTGAGCAATGCGAGTTCGAGTTCTGATTCATGGCCCTTTCTGATCCTGTTCCCCTCTCTCTTCTATCACTTCATGTCTCTCCTAAAGCTGTCCTGTCAAAATAAAAAGGCTAATAATAAGATATATTCATAAATAAATGATAATAAACTATAAAACCTAATCTTGATTTCTGAAAAAAGATCTAAATGTTGTTAGTTTTTGCTTAAAATGAGAAAGAACATTTGCCAATGGGGTAAGAAAAATAATCTAGTTTATTTTCTTACCCCATTGGCTGATATTTTTTCTTGTTTTAAGCAAAAAAATAACAAAATTTTGATACATTTTTTTAGAAAACAAGACTTAATATCTTAATTTAGCTTTTCAAGTAAATTATTGATTCAAGAATTTTTAGATATTTGTACTAGAAAACAAGACAAAAATACTTTGTAAGATAATAATTTTTTGCAGTGTATACCTATGGAGGCCCGTTTCTGCCACTGAATAAAAAAAATAAATAAAAGGTAATTGCAACTTTTTAATCTAACAAATCTGACTTTTAATCTGACACAATTATGAGAAATGAAGTCAGAATTGTGTAATATAAACTTGCAATTGTGAGTTATTAAAAAAGTCAGAATTGCAAGATACAAACTCGCAATTGCGAGTTTATATCTCACAATTCTGACTTTATTTCTTGCAATTGTGAGTTTATCTCCCACAATTCTGACTTTATAACTTGAAATTGTGAGCTTATATGACTCAATTCTGAGAAAAAATGTCAGAACTGTGAGATAAAAAGTCTTGAAAACATTGAAACGGCAAGACTTTTTTTTTTATTCAGTGGCGGAAATGGGCTTCCATAATATACCCCATAGTTTAATCCAAACAACAAACAAAACAAAATTAAAAAAAACTAGAAAACTAAATTATATGTATTTTTTTTCAAGGTGATGGTTTCCAACAACTCTCTGCCATCATACACACATGCTGGTAAGTAACATATGAATGGGTTTTTTTGTCGCTGATTAATACAAATATTTTTCATGCTTATTTTCCTCTCTGAAAGGGTCTTCTGGCTTTGTAGAAGCCAACCAGAACAGCCTTAATGATTCATTAGTGGATGTTGGTGGGCTCTGCACAGGATGGATTGCCCAGACCACCAGTACAGCTGCTCTTCAACCTCTGAGTCACTGGACTCCTCCAGACCAACACCATGACCCTGCCGTCCCGCCCCACACGGATATGTACGTCCAGCCGATCTGTCCCAGTTACACCGTGGTGGGCCCTTCCCCTATGCTGACATTTACACACACACCTCTCTTCACTAACCTTGCGGTGAGCCACAGCCTGACACTAAGCCAATGCTATTATTTTCAGTGTCTGGAGATGTAAACTCATCTCTTATCTGGTTCCCTATTAGACCATGAGCACTTCCAGCTCAGCCTTGCCTCAGGTGGAGGTCCCGGACTCCTCCTTGACGTACATTCCTTGGGCTCAGCCTTTATCCACCATCTCCGGCTCCGTTGTGCAGGCCCCCTCAATGCCAGCGGCCCTGACAGCCCCCCAGCTCTTTCCAGTGCCTCTGACCTTGCCGGTACTCTCACCAGAACCTGAGCCTCAACACGTGGAGACTCCCCAGGCCCCTGAGGGCACGCTGGCCCTTGAGAAACTGCTGGAAGAAGATGAGGGCCAAAAAGAACCCTACATCTGCAACTCCTCATTGTTTTCAGAAGATATTTAAGATATTCGCATTAGCACTCTTTTTGTGCATCTTCTTAATATGTAGGATGTGCTAGGGTGATACAGGTGTGCAGCATTTAGCATTTTGGCAGCTCTTATGAAAAATTGCATTTAGTAGATATGACAAATCTGGAAACTACTGTGAAGGGATACACTCTTAAAGGCATAGTTCACCCAAAAATGAAAATTCTGTCATTAATTACTCACCCTCATGTCATTCCAAATCCGTAAGACCTTTGTTCATCTTCGGAACACAAATTAAGATATTTTTGATGACATCCAAGAGCTTTCTGACCCTGCATAGAAGCAAGGGAACTACCACGTTCAAGGCCCTGAAAGGTAGAAAGGACATTGTTAAAATAGTCCATGTGACATTAGTGGTTCAACCGTAATTTTATGAAGCTACAAGATTTTTTTTTTTTTTTTGCACACAAAAAGTATTCTCGTAGCTTCATAAAATTACGGTTGAACCACTGATGTCACATGGACTATTTTAACAATGTCCTTCCTACCTCTCTGGGCCTTAAATATGTCAGAAAGCTTTCAGATTTCATCAAAAATATCTTGATTTGTGTTCTGAAGATAAATTATGGTCTTACAGGTTTGGAACGACATGAGGATGAGTAATTAAAGACAGAATTTTCATTTTTGGGTGAACTATCCCTTTAACAATAAAGGTTCTTTATTGGCATCTGTGGTTCCATGAAGAACCTTTAACATTCGTGGAACCTTTCCATTCTAAAGAAGGTTCTTTATAGTAGAAAAAGTTTTTTTACATTTATAAAATGTTCTTTACACTAAGAAAAAAAAAATTAAATGAAAGGTTCTTTGGGGAACCAAAAATGGTTCTTCTGTGGAATCACTGCAACCCTTTTGGAACCTTTATTTTTAAGTTCATGCAGTTCAAGTCACCGTTATTTATATAGCGCTTTATACAACAGAGGTTGTTCAAAGCAGCTTCAAAAAGTTAATCAGGAAACAGACCAAGAAAATCAATGATGCAAACATCATCAAATATAATCCACATTATGCTGTAAAGCAGCACAAAACATTAGTGTCATATTCAGCTCCATTCAGTTCAGTGTTGATTCAGTTCAAGTCCAATTCAGCAAGAAAAGAAAAGAAAAAAACTCTGAAGCAACTCAGTGTTGATACAATTCAGTGTCGATGTTGCAAAAATTCGTCAAACAAATTCAATTCATCTATGAAGCAGCTCTACAGAGGACACCTGTGTCATTATTCAGCTCAAATAAGTTTTGTTCTCGTCCAATAGTGTCAGTGCTGTCAAATCGATAATATCACTGAATATCGAAAGTGTAGATTAATGTCCATTTTAGCTGGACCGTATAGCTTCAATTTAAAAAAAACTGCAGAATCCCGTAGCCTGTGTACAGTGGTTAAAATGATAACATTTACAGAGTGCTGTTCCATCTTTACAGTTCATTAAAATGTCAGTTAGAATTAGAAGGCCAGAAGTTTTCTGAAAGTTGGAGAAATCCCCTGTGGATGTTATCATTTTATCTACCCGTGTCCTTAACCTGCAGGCTTAGTTGTTTCTCAAGTTAACACCTTTCCTAATGAGATATTTGAATAAGGGTCTGTTCTGCGCACACTCTACCGTGAAATCTGCTTCTTTAAAGCTTCAGTACATGACATATCCTAGTCAAACGGGTACAACAGTAAAGCGAACATGCATTTGCAAATGTTTTAGTGTGTGTGTTTTGTTTTGTTTTTTGTGATGGTGGAGGTTCTGTGTGTGTGTGAGAATGTGACTGATGCTTTTAAATTGCTTCCATGTGGTTTTAGTTGTTCATAAAGAGTGCTTTCCAAAAAGTAAATAAAAAATGGTGTTTGTTTTGTGTTGCCAACAACAACTATGCTTCACCAATTCAGCACAGAAACTCAGCAACAGGCAATGATGATAAGTCTGGATCCAAGCGCAACAAATATTTTAAGCACAAAAATAAGATACTTAGTGATGGGTCATTCATGAACGATTCATTTATTGCATCTGTTACGTGACAAATAAATGACTCAGAAGGTAAAGTAATTATTTATGTTCCCTGTAAATTATCTCTAGCTGCATTATAATGATTTCTTAATTTGGAATATGATCAAGACTGTGTAGGTGGATTTGTTTTGGAATTTGGCCCATATATAGTATAACATTTAATGCCACTTAAAGGGATAGTACTCACCCTAATGTCGTTCCAAACCCATAAGACCTTCATTCATCTTCAGAACACAAATTAAGATATTTTTGAAGAAATCTGAGAGCTCTCTGACCCCGTCTAGACAGCAACCCAACTGAAATGTTCCCAGACCCAGAAACATAATAAGGACATCAGTAAAACAGTCCATGTGACATAAGGGGTTCAACCTCAATTTTGCAGAGCTATGAGAATACTTTTTGTGTGCAAAGAAAACAAAAATAACGACTCTATTCAAAATACATGATTTGGAGGAGAAGAATTGTTGAATAAAGTCATTAGTTTTGCTTGCTTTGCGCACAGAAAGTATTTGCTTCGCAAAATTACAGTTGAACCGATGTCCTTACACGTTTCTGGGTCTGGGAACATTTCAGTTGCATTGCTGTCCATGCAGGGTCAGAGAGCTCTTAGACTTCAGCAGAAATATTGTAATTTGTGTTCCGAAGATGAATAAAAGTCTTACGGGTTTGGAACGACATGAGGGTGAGTAATTAATGACAGAATTTTCATTTTTGGGTGTACTATCCCTTTAAATGAACGAAATGACTTGAATAAAGATTTGTTCATTTTGATGAATGAGATGTCAGTAAAATGATCCGAACTTCCCATTACTAATGCTTAACACACAAACAGAACAACCCAACGATATCAGATGAAGACAGACAATGAACAGAGAAAAACATAGAACTTAAATGCACAGACAAAACCAATCAATCAAGTGAATCACAGGTGCAAGCACTAATCAAGCCAGGACACACTATAGAAGCACATGAAAACAAAGGAAACTAACTGAAGACATAGGAAATGACTGAAAACTGTAACATAATACAAGGCCTCACAATAATACTAACCCAAACACAATCTGTCCACTAACAATAACACATTTTCCTTTTTACCAATTGGAACATCCATTTACATCAAATTAACTCTTGCCTCACTCTGTTCAACCAACATAATGATTGTCAAGAAGAAGCCAAAAAAAAAAAAAAAAAAAAAACATGAATACAATGATGGGTGGCCCACTAAAATGAGTGCTTCCCACCAGGTGCGCTTTTGTAAAGGCTGCATCCAGTCTGCTAAAACAGGAAATATAAAACAGCAAACAATAAACATTTCAAAATGACCAATAAAAAAAATATGAACACAGTAAAATACGGTGATGGAAGGCTGCTCCACAGTCTCTCCATCAGATTCTCCTCTGTCTCATACCCGATCATGGAGTTCCTATGTTTAATATGCGCATATTCAAACCACATGACTGAGATTGTGAAAGATTTTCAGTGCAAGGTTTTTGCTCCTCATAGAGGCTTCAGACGATTTGAAATATAGCTCAGAAGTTGTATGGATATTTTACAATTATGTTATTTTTATGCTGCTTCTTTTTTGAGCCTGGTCATCATTCACCTTCATTGTATGAAAAGACCAGCCAATATACCACAGAAAGAAAGACATACAGGTTTGGAACGACATAAAGGTGAGTAAATGAACTTTTTTGGGTGAACTATAGCTTTAAAGCAGGTTCACTTCACACATCTGTGCAAGCCCTTTATTTTAATTTGCATTCATATTTATGCATTTGGGAGATTCTTTTATTGAAAGCGATATGCATTGGATTCAAAGCTATCAATTTTTCAGTTCATGCATTCCCTGGGAATTGAACCCACAACCTTGGTGTTGCTAGTACTAGTAGGAATAATTACTGCTCTAATGGTAGCAAGACATAATTTACACAAGCTCGGTCATTGTTCAAATGTTTAGAGTACAAGAAATCTAGCAGCAAGACAGAAGATAAAATAGTTTTAGGGTTACGACCCTCAGAGGTGGATGGGTGTTTTCGAACCATAAAAAGTACTAAAACCAAGACATCTGTGTTTCACTGTGTGCAGTGTTTTTTTTTCAGTGCTTTACCTTTGTGCACAAATTTTTGTGCATGACTCCTCAGGACACACCATGCTGCCAAGATGCCTCTGCTTACCTTTAAGCTGCCGCTGATTCTGCTTAACAGGATCCAAGGGCATGTCTGCACAGATGTTGAGATATGGAAGAAGGTACAATACAAGGTGTGACTGTCAAGGAGAAGCAGGGAAAGTGTGTGCTGGAGGGGGACAATATTTGGCAGTTTGCTCTGTAGGTTGAGAAAGCAGGGAAACATGTCAAAGTTAAATACCTGCTTAAAATGCTCTGATTACAGTCCATCCAGAAGTGTGCATTGGAGACCAATTACTAAGCTAGATGTAGTGTTTATTGTAAGAACTGTTGCAACCGCCATAGGGACAAAAATATTTCAAGATTTCATTGTTATGAGGAATAAAACAGTTTGCATTTCTCTGTAGATTACTTGATAAATCTTTGGCAAACATTAACAGTAAATGTTATTCTCTTCATGTGCCAGTTCATTAATAATTTCCAGACACAATCTTTATATGTCAGCAGTGATCCCAGTGGTACACAATCACGACTGATAAACATTTCCAAGCTCCTCCTATCAAATGGCAGTTAGACAGTGCAAAGATCTCACACTCTTACTATTTCCTTGGGAAAACTGCAGAAAACCCAACTTTCTGGTTTGAAAGAGAGCTGGGAAAAAAAAAAAAACTCTTGATGAATTCTACAGACAAGGAGCCGTGAGAAACGTCCAAGACTGCCCCACCAGGACTGAAATGTATGAAAAAACATGGTAATTCGACCCATCCACATTTTGGGTTTCTAGAGATTTAGATTTCTTAAAGTCTCTGTAGGTATTAAATATATGCATCCATCCATTTGGAAAACCGCTGTGCTATGTAGGTCATAGGGATTTCCATCTACACTAACAGTTAAAAGTTTTTGAACAGTAATGTTTTTAAAGAAGTCTCTTCTAAATGCTGATTTTTGGCTCTTTCTATTCATCAAAGAATCCAGAAAAATAATGTACTCAACTGTTTTAAATACTGATGATAATAATAATAATAAAACAATGATTCTAGAACAGCAAATCCGCATATTAGAATGATTTCTGAAGGATCGTGACATTGAAGACTGGAGTAATGATGCTAAACATTTAGCTTTGATCACAGGAATAAATTACATTTAAAAAAAATATTCAAATAGAAAACAGTTATTTTAAACAGTAAAATTATTTCAAAATTTTACTGTTTTTTGCTGTACTTTGGATCAAATAAATGCAGGCTTGGTGAGCAGAAGAGACTTCTTTAAAAAAAACATTAAAAAACTTACTGTTCAAAAACTTTTGACTGGTATTGTATATCATGGAATAAAATTGATTGGACTTTACTAGTCAGGTAATATTGTCTGTTTTAAAAATGACAATTCATGTTTGCACCTTCTTCAAAGCTCTTCACGCTCCTATAGCACAGGTGTTGGACAGATCACATGATATCTTTCAACACTGACCTTGCCATACATGTTAGGTGCTGCAAATTATTCTCCCCTTAAAAAATTCAAATGGATGGGATCAAATACTACAGCAAAGAACACAAACATACATATGAGAGGAATGAAGTGGAAAATAAACACAAACAGGTCTAGACCAAGCCATGTTGGCAAAGAGTCTATGAGAAAATGTAACACCAACTATTGAGAAATGTATTAGGAGAAAGCTGAGAGGGGCATGATACGACTTGCCCTCAGTTTCTCTAGGAACAGCGAGGACTTTTACTAGTACTTGTACTACAAAAAACTGGGTGACAGGCCACATAGATTGATCGATAATTACAAAAAAACCTTACAGCATTTTAGTTCATCCAGTTACTTTATATCACAGAATAGCTTTCCTCTCCTGTTTCCAAGAGTTCCATTGGTCAAATCAAAACGTTTAGTTTATCAGATTGTCTTTTTGTCATAGCTGTTGCTTAACTCAAGGTATCTTCTCTTTGCTGTTGACATAAATCTGCTTATCTTTTCAATCTTGACCTCTCACTCCTTGTATAATGAGAAAGTAATTTATGACAGTGTCATTCAGGAATGACCAGTGCCTGTTAAAAGAGATGTTATGTCTTCTGCCTGATTTACGCTGAATGCATTTTTTTTTTTTCTGTGTAAAAGAAGGACAAAAGGGAGACAGTCTATCAGTGACATGCAGTCGACTCAAATGAGGATTCAAAAAAGGTTTTCAATATTCTTAAAGAACACTAATAAAAATGAAAGTTATTATTAGCTCAAATGATGTTGCTTCACAGTAAAACAAGCCATGGTTTAGAAATGTGCCTTTTATTTACATTTGAAAATAACTGTCAATACTGGTTTTTAAGAGGGTGATGACAAACATAAAAGGTAGGGGGAGACCAGGTTACTTGGCCATAGTGCATCATTGGTACAAGGTTAATTTCTGATCATAATTCAGTGATACAATAAAAATACAACATTTGCATGTTTGCCCTCTTGACCAATACTCTGTCAAGACATCTTTTGTTCCAAATCCCAATTTCTCCCTGCATTGCTGTTGGTCTGAGGTTTGGCCATAGTTCAGTACTTTTCCAGAGACATTTTGTTGCTAAAATACTGCCATGTCAGAGCTCATGGGGTGTTCACTGCTATGTTTCATGAAATTTATCAATGTTTCTCATAAAATGAAGGAGATACTTGAGAGGTTACAGAGTATAAAATATGAAAAGCAGGAAGCTTAAGCAAATGTATTGGCTTTGCAGCTAAACTAATTGGATCAAGATGGAAAAACACAGTAACCATATTGCTCAATCCCCTTCTGCACTGAAAAAAAAATAGTTGTAGAAGCAATTTTCACTTAGAAATTGCTAGTAAATTTCACAGACATTTACAAACAAATGGCAAATAACACATTAAATTAAATGTGAAATTTTGAAGTAGAAAGACTGAAATAGTATTGTATTGTAAAACACATTGCAATAATTCTTTGTTTTATTTACAAATTCAAAAGACATTTCTTACAGTGTTAGAGAAAACTGTATCTATAATTATTTATTTATTTACTCTTTTATTTATTTATTTTTTTTTAACTGTCTTGGAATCTGTATTCTTGTTGAACTTGGGTTACAAACTCCTGGCACACAAATGTGGTTCAATAATACTTCATTGTTCATTACCTTCTTTAATAAATCAAACATAACCACGAAAAGATTTATTCATCCGCATTTTCTTACAAATTAACCAACAGACTACATGAACATACCTAACTTCCTCCATACTGAATTAATAAAGCTAAACATAAATCTGAATTGCCTGACCACTGCATTAGACTTACTGCAATTAAAAAATAAAAATAAAAATCTACAGCAAAAACAGCAAATCTACAACTCTGGTAAAAACTAATTGGCCTGTTGTAACAAAACATTTTCAATGTTTATTTAAACATGGTGAAAGTGTGAAACTGCTGAATTGAAATTCCTAATGCCTTTACTGAAATATCTTTGGCATCTCTCCCACCAACTGTATCTGATAATGGTGTTATCTGTCATCAGAACAGAGTACAATACCTGCCTCTACCTCAGGCCACACTCAGATTAACCTCCAAGACGAGGACTGGCCACTGCAAAACATAGTTAATCATTATCATGTTAAACAGCAGTCCACAATGTTCTTGTTTAAACTAATGAATCAATGGTATCAGCGATGATCAGTGATGAATACGCTACTTTAAAAAACACTTATTTTCTGCACTTAGCAGGTCATGTGTGTGGGGAGGGCGAGGGGGCATATTTTAAATCTCATCAGCCTCTATTCACAATACAGTCCAGTTTTAAATGGATTTTTAGATTAATATGGGACATAATTCTAAAGCATGACAACTGAATGTTTAAGAAACATTCAACACATATTTCCCTTGGCTACTAAATATTAGGCAAAAACAGTATGTGAAAAAAACTAGTATGTTCGAATTCATAAAACCATACTACTTTCTACTTTCAGCAACATTCTGAAGTGTGCATCTAGGGGACACTTTACTATCCCATGATGCCACAGGAGAATTGTTGTGAATGCCGGTGAAGTGATGCAACTGACCCTGGTAGGTCACATGACAACGACAACATGACATATGTAGCCTTCTGCTGTTGTTGCAGTCTCCGCTATTTTATTGTTGTTCCATCCTCTTTAGTTTTACTATCATTAACTATTCTCAAATTGTTTTAAGATGTGTGTGTGTGTGTGTGTGTGTGTGTGTTATATATGCATTATCTATTGACGGTATTATGTATTTATGTAAACCT
Source organism: Tor tambroides (assembly GCA_021397915.2). Lineage (NCBI taxonomy): Eukaryota > Metazoa > Chordata > Actinopteri > Cypriniformes > Cyprinidae > Tor > Tor tambroides. Next base: position 20,468 of record JAFVLL020011010.1, read on the forward strand.
TTTGTCAGTGTTATTTATGTAATTGTAATTCAAGCATTAAAAAATAAAAAAGGGGAAAAAAGAGAGGGAGACAGAGAGACAGGTCGAGACCAAAGATAAGCTGTACCTGATATATTTTATTGTTACATTTTTAATTAAATGTTACACTGGATAAGTTCTATACAGAAGAGAATATGCCGATTTTTTACAATGGTCTGCAGATAAACAGCAAGGGGCAGAATGAAACTGTATCCACTCTCTGACAGTAGATGGTGCTCTTGGAACAGCAGAAATAAAGCAGTTTCCCCAGTAACCTCTCTACACAAAGCAGTGCTGTGCTTATCTAATAGCACCACAGATCTCTTTAAATTCATTATAGTTTGCCAGCATACAAGTTATTGTTGCAGTATGTTATTTAGCTTTTTAAATGTGCAAATAAAACTTGCAAATAATACAAATTTACAAAATAATCGCAGCGGGACATGTTCTATAGACTACGGCTTATCCAGTGTAACATTTAATTAAAACCATAAGAATAAAATATAATCATGAATGGCTTACCTTCACTCTACTAGTCTCTTTGCAATCCAGCCCCTTCTAAATCTGTACCATTTCTGAACTGTGCATGTAACATCATATTGAGGCGGGGCAATTCGAACTTCCACACTGCCTCCACCTGAGTCCATTTCATCTGATGCCATTTTGTCTGAGTCCGTTTTGTCCCATGCATTTTTGTGTCAGGCTTCACCTGATGCCTTTCAGTCTGAGGCACGATGACGTTTAGTCCAATGGCTGAAGCCTTTTATTCTTATGCATGATTCCTTTTTTGCACTAAGACTGAGGTCTGATGTTTTTAAGTCTTTTTCAATTTAACAATTCACACAAGTTTTCTGTACTTGCGAGCTGCTTTCTGTGCACGCACACCCAACTGAACTGAGTTCTTATCTGCATCTTGACAAATGCACACAAAATTAAGTCAAAATGCCCGTTCTGGTGAGTAGTTGCAGTCTTAACTGAGTTAAAATAACAGGTTTTAAATGAATGTAAACTGTTGGGAGAAAATCTGCTGTGTGTCAGATCCCTGCATTAGGTCTTAAAGTGACAGCAGCTTTTAATATACCTGCTGCTGTCTGTGTCATTAATGTAATTAAAGAACAATAGAAAAAAATCACTCTGCTCAAATCTGCTCTTAACTGAATAACTTCATCTTTAATAAAGATTAATCTATAAATATAAACTATATTAATCTGTGCATTTATACATTACAGTATTTCATTCCTGAATAGATAACGAAAGTTTTTTTTTTCATTTGTATCTTTGTCCCATTGCTATAAATTTGTTTATTTATTACTGACTGTTTAATTGTCTTTATGTAACATTATTTATTAAAATGTCTCATGTAATTTTATTAAAGGTCGTTAATTTTAATAGCTAATAATTTCCTGAAAAAAATTGTTCTTTGTGTTGTTTTATTTTGATAATGCATTACATATTAAAATGGTATGTTGCAACTGAAATGAAAATTGACTATTACCTAAAACTCAGCTTTGCCGCCACCCAACACCTGTCAGACCAGAGTTGCACCCCTGACAGAGGGGCTGCATGTGCCTTGATGAAGACACTGCTGTTTCATGATGAGGCCTTTTGCATTTATTCACCAAAATCGCTAATGCTCACAAATATGTGTTTTTTATTTGTTTGTTTGTTTGTTTTTATAATAGACTATTTTCATGTAATCTTAACGTTAAGCTATATTGTCTCATGATTATGAAAATAAAACCTATAAAAAACATAGACCCCCACTTTATACTTTGTACATAAACGCTGTATTAAGCAATACATAATATACTGAATGCAAAGTGATTTTGTTGCTACATGAAACCGTCCAAAACATCTGTGTATTTGACAAATGTTGCAGATAATCCACTATAAAATATGCAAACACCGAGCAATGACGCCAGTGAGTCATGCTGTCTTTATATCAAACTTTCTAATTTTCTTACACAGTATAAATGACTCTTAAAATACTCTTTATATTCTTAATTCTGTACGTTAACTGAGCTGATATAACTTTGGTGAAAGATCATCCTTGCATGATCTTTCACCAAAGTTATCGGATGCGTGTTGCGGCCATTCGCAAATATGAGCATTGCGCAACCACTGACGCACACGATCCCGCTACATTTGGGTGCGGATCTTTCATAGCTCATATATTGAGGTGAAAAAGTCAGAAATTCTTTTCATTTTCTTACAGAAACATAACCAGTTTGAACTGGAACTCCCCGGACTCAGTCCCCCAACCCTTCCCATTGTGGCTCCTGATTCCCATTGCTGGTTTATACTCTAATGAGAAAAATAACATTTACCTTGTTTGTTTGTTTTTTCAGAGTAAAATAAAAACTGGAATCAGTATCGCAATATCAGACATCACGTTGTGCAGAAGTGGGAGGGAAGCCGTTCAAGGAAACAAGAAGCCAACGTGTGGATTAGAGGAAGACTTCCTTGTCCTTTGCTCTCCCGAGGGGAATTCCAAGTTTGTGAGCGGCAGGCACAAAGAGTGTGCGTCTGCCAACTCTGGATCACTGTACACACCCTTCTGTTTGACTGCAAAACATTCCCTATTTCTATAGTTAATGAATACACCATTGCGTGACCGTTAAATGATCAAGTCTGCCATGTTCCGAAGTTAAAAGAGACACGGGATATTAAATATAAATTTAAAAAAAAAAACTAATGTCTTGGGATGTTTAAAGACAGATATCCAAGAATGAAATGATTTCTGTTCTGTATTTAATTTCTGAAAACTTAGGACAAGCTTTAGTGTATTTTTGTGTTAAGTGTTTTTGAGTGTATGCACTGCTTATTGTTTAGAAATCGTATTTCATATGAAATGATAGGCTAATTGTGTTATACGATTGTCCCTGACCACCCTGACCAGTTTACCATTTCATACATGTAGAATTTTGGACCTCTTGCAATATCTCTACATGTTATGCAAATTGTGCGATTCCTATTTTCTTTATTTAATTTAGCAAATTCTGAAGGTAAGTTAACGGGGCTGTGTTTTCTTTCGATTTTATCTTTTGGTGAAAGTGTGTGATAGCCTAATGACCGTTCCACGATTGGTTTATAGTGTGACAAGAGATTAATCAAATCATCTATATTCATACAGGCTAGATAAGAAACATCTTCTACAAATGAACTTGTCTCAATTATTCAGTAATTTCTACCTAACTTTATGAGAAAGTTCAAATGTCCAATGCAGGCTTTGTTTTTACTTTAAAAAATTAAGGCAGCAATTAAACTTTTCAGTGTTAGTGAGTTGACAGTGTATTTGTTTGGAAACAAGAAAAATGTTAACAGCTGTATTATGCAATGTTGACTATCAAAATCTGTTTTCATAAATAACACATTATTAAGCTTTTTCTCGTATTTTCTTCATGTCGAATGTTGATATGCACAACAATAATTGTGCCACAGCTGTATTTGTACGTTTAAAAAACTGCCAAAGCTCCGATGTAGAGTGAGAAACAAAAACTGCACCCTGGAAATCTGAAATATCTTCCCCGTTGTTAATATACCTAAGGCATTTTTAATAAAAGATACCAGTAAAATTACAAAAAAAATATGTTTATTGTAAAAAAGATAAATGAATCATTTGTAAATTATACTCACACATACAGTATTTAACTCTCTGCAGTCAACCTTCTTGCTTAAACTACTCTCCTAAACTAAGCCCAATCATGCATTCTATCACTGCTTGTTCTTTTATCTAAACTAAAATACAACAAATGCATTCAAATGAATCAATTATGACACTGGATTTTCGCGCAAAGTACTTCAAAATGCATTTTATAAGTAACACATCTCTGAGTTTGAAGTATCCCTTCTGAAATAACTGTCGTCGCCATATGAATACAAACAGTCTGATGAGCCGTAGGGCGCAAACTCTGAAGTGGCCATGCCTTCCTGCACATTGGACCAGTGCGACAGACAAAAGCAATGCTGTAGGTTGCAATGCTGGCAGTGGTAATTTTCTGGAGAGAAACTGGAGCTCAAATCCATCCGCGTTGGGGAGCTGTAGCACGAAGAAGATGTAGAGTTGGACTGAGGGGGAGAGTAACTGTTGTAGTCAACAGGACTGGGGAGATTGAAGGAGTCTGACGGTGACCTCGAAACCTGAGGAAATCATTTTAAAAGCACAAAAATCACTATTAAAAAAACTGCACGCGTGATTTTATTTATTAGTGCAAACGTACTTGAGCATCAGAACCGTCCAAATGCCAAAAAAGGGTTTATTAAAGCTGAAAAGCACCAAACACATACCAGGCTAGTACCATAGAGGTCCGTATTAGAAGGTAGATATCCATTAGACCACTGCTCAGAGGTGGGGCACACGAAATTACTGCCGCTGAAAGTCTCAGGTGGCATCATATGCATCATCTGTTGATGATCATAAGCATTCTCCATCGGGATGTTGACAGTTTCGGCAAAGGGACGTGTCTGGAAATAGGGCTCTGGAGCTTGCATTCCAAAGACATCAAGGTGGGCTGCGGGGAAGACAGAAGAAAATGCTGGCTTGAGCACAGGAGAACATTTAAATTAGGCCAGCAAGACTTAGGATGATGTCACAAGACCATCAGCCAAACAGCTAAATCACATTTGAATAGTAGTTTATAAAAAGGAGATCATTCACGGATTTGTAAGGAACACCTATAGATGTTGGTTTCATTGTTCTTTTATTTAGCCTATTTCTTTACTTATTTTTTCTTCTCGCAGTTGTAAAGTTAGAGCTGATGCCTGGCGGTGGATGAAAAAGGTTTCTATTTTGGAGTATAGTAAGTTGCATGCAGTCAGTATACTTTGTTTTCTCTTTGTCTCAGGTTTCCTGATTAAAATTCAAGCTCTTACATGTTAGCAGGCAGAAGGTTCTTAGCTTTTTTGCAAGTCTACCTTTTCAATATCCACAAAGGTACTTGTAATATTAATGAAATCTGATGCTTTTGTAAACAGCATTGTGAAATGTCTTGACTCCATGGGACAAAGGATTGAGATTACTATCACTTATCGCCGTTCAGTTCATTTGATAGTATTTTAAACTTACTATTCATGGTCGTAGAGCAGACATCGCGAACAGCCATGGCTTGTGATTTCTATAGGATTGAAATTGGAAAAGAGAGAGAGAGAGGCAAGGGGAAATATTCATCATTGCGTTCGTTCAGTAGAAAAACAGAAGAAATCTTCCGTTAGGTTGTAACATTATGTGGTATCAACAGAAACCTCAAGCACAGATAGGCCTGTGTGGGCGTGGTGCTTTAAGACGTTTGGTTGGTTTTTAAATTTGGTCTTGCACTGACCAGGCTTCGTTTTACTTTGGCTACAATAAACTTGTACGTCAGTGTCTGACTTATGACTTTTATTGCGTATCCAACGCCATTGTTTACCGTTGCAGTTTTCTGTGCCTGCAGGGCTCTGTGCTTCTGCAGTAACTCCTTAACGGTGGTCTTCACACGCACACCCTGGTATACCTTAGGTTTATCTGCTGAATGGAGAAAAAATAAGAGTTTTACTTTATTTTCATTCACCACTGGCACTGATTTTCAATATTTTTGTCCAAATTCAGAGGATCTGTAAAGCAGTCTGTGCAGAAAAAAACTTTTCATTTTGCAAAAAGAAAAATGTTAAAGTAGGCTATTGGAAGTTTTTACATTCAATCTTTACTTAAGACAATGTTTCTGGCTCAGTGACGTGACTTTTGATAAGATCTGCTATGTTATTAAAATGCACAAGACTTGAATAAACCTCTTCTGTGATGAACATGCATTGTTTTGCAATTTTTGTGGGGCTTTAATGTCAAATATGTTGACATTATTAGCATTTCTATCATTTACATATATATTAAAAAAAATCTGAAAAAAATGTATGCTGGGGGAAATTAATGTCTTTGTGGGCAGCAATTTAGTTGTTTTACGTTGTGTGAAATGTGTTTAAAATTGTCCTGAATAATCTGGGTGTCAAAATATTGAAGTTGCAAGGAAAGAACTATTTTACCACTTAATGATTACACCACTTGACATTTTAGAGTCATTAAACGAAAATATTTGTGTAAAAAGTTCTTAATGAAATAAAATGAATGTAAACTGATGAAACAACATGAATGTAGATATTACATTCCTACGACATTGGCACATGTACTTACTAAACCATTAAAATATCCTTTTTTATCATATTCGACATTTGTCATTGCCCCACTACGTTTAACCATACACAGATAGCATTCGCTTTTTTCATATACCATTGAAAAACGCCAATAGATGTAAGGTAAGATACACAAGATTAGAAAACTATGCCCGTCTTCCCAGTTAAGACTCCATTGGTCTGAGCGCACTAGTGATCCGGCAGTGAATGGGTTAGTTTTCGTATTACAATAGACAGTAGTGAATTTCCAGAAACATGCTCTCCAGCCATCTTTGCCTCGGGGCGACGGTTTTAATTTGGAGTTTTAGCAGTTTAGATTCATGTGGCTGTAAATTAAAACCCGACTAAACTGGCGAGCAACCTAATCAAATTATTGGCAGTGTTACTCGAGAGCACAAGACGCATAAAGTTGGGCTTGCGGGAAGCGAAGTGAAAACACTGTAAAACGCTGCTTGCAAGACAAGGAGAAAGAGAAGCTTCCTCGGTAGACGCCTCAACCAGTTACAAACGTAAGTAAACACTCTTATAACAGCAAAAGCCGCGTACAAGAGAACAGAGAAAGTTAAGCGGAAAATAGATGGTTAACTCAAGTCAACGTCGAACAGAAAACCCGTTTAGATTTACTGCAAAGAAGCCCGATTTGTTTACAAAGGCGCTGTCGATTAGCAATAGTTGTTGTTTTAAATTCCCTAAAAAAGTCCGGGGTCCAAATTAGTTTTTGCGATCCTCTCGGCAGATGTGAAGTTATTTCTTGATATAGTTAATGGGCAGTCCTCCTATCTCTTCCTACATGAGTGAAGCCGCGCCTAATAGTAACTTCCCCCAAAATGAAATGTGTAAAAAATAGATGGAAAATAGTTGTCCTTCTTTCCTATTTTTTTAATTGGTTGTTCAGCCTTGTGAAGACATACACAGTGGGACGTCTTCCTGATCCGCGTTAATATATATATATATATATATAAAAATTATGTCTGAACATAAGTGTTTCAAAACAACGCCACGCCATGGCTGAGTTCATGGAGGCAGTTGAGTTTACAGAGGACAAAAAGTCCGCTGATGTTGAGAAGATAGCAAAAACTTCCTTCGGCAGTGCTTTGATGGGCTCATTGACAGCCAGACCTATTCTAATAAATATTCATATGCGCTCTGAAGCAAAGTTTGAATTCTGGTTAAAATGTCGAAATTATATTCAGTCTTCGTTTACTGTTGGCTATTCTGAAAACCATTGCATTGAGTTGGACATTGAAAAGTCTAAAATAACACAGCAAATAAATCTTTAGATAAAGCCATGTTCAGTTTTGCTTGAAGAAAAGTTGAGTAAAAAAATACAAGGCAGACAGAAAATGCAAGATATAAATCAAATTTGAGCTTGAATTAATCACCAGAAATATTATTATTCCCATTAAACTTCAAGAAATTTCATGTAGCATATTATTAAAATATATGTTCACATAAAATGCACCAATTTGTTTAAATGTAGTAATCCTCCATGTGTTTGCTGTTTTAAAATATTAGTAAGACTGTATGCTTTGACCCATACATTTCCAAGCAACGTTTACCAGTGTATTTATTGATTTTAATTAACATATATATTTTTTTCTCAATGTTTTTCAGGTTGCTGAAGACGAAAACATCTTATATGAAAGAAAAAGAAATTTTTACTTACCAGACATATTGGCCTGAAAAGGAGGAAAACTCTGGAAGAGCTACAGTGAAATACCCCAACGTCAGTTCTTTGCTCTATTATATGGGCAAGAACGAATTATTCACAAAAGTCTTAAAAAGTCTCAACAAAGTAACCTCAAAACACTCTCAGGACATACAATTATACAGTAATATAGCTAGGGATATTTTAGTTTGAGTTTTTCTCCTCTCATCCCTACTATTTAAAACCCCAAGAACTCAATGATTTGACAATGATTTGATTGCGCGATACTTTCAATTTGAATATTCAAAAGCTTCGTAAAAAGACTTATTTCTGAGTGATATTCGCTATTACAGTGCATATAACAACATCTCTTTTAATAGAATGTTGTGTTATTTCACATTTTGACATCAACCAAATATATATTTATAACATTTTATCATCCTTTTGGTGTTGGTGGTTGGAGTCTCCCTTAGAAGCACTATTTCAACTTTGCAGTGAGACTGAAGGCACAAATGAACTTTTACATGCCATGACACATTGTAAATATCTTCTGTAATAGGAAGTCTTGTCAAAAAAAGTAAATATTGCGTCTTGTGGATCAAATTTATGCAGTATTTTAAGAATTATTGAGTGGTGGGCGTGGCATATGATAGCAGCCATGTTTGTCATCAGAACAATTGGGACGTCTGCTAAAGCCAAGTTACTAGGGTAGTGGAGACAGGTACAAGAAGGCTGAACATGAAATAAATTCCATAAGAATTGTAGCTATATTTAATTGAAAGGGTCAGTGGCAGTTGTTGAAAATCCAAAGCCAATTTAAATGAGACTTTAAAAAACGATCAGTGTTCACAATAATATTTATTTGCTTCTTTTCTCAGGGTATTTTTGCTTTAATTCAACAACTTAATTAATCAATGCATTATCATCATTTAAATCCTTAAAAAATATAAGAAGGGTGCTGTTTGATGCTGAGTGGTGCTGATCTCAAACAGAATCTCACACACCTGACTTGAGTCACTTTTATTTCTGAAATAATTTAAGTGAAAAAGCTCCAAGTGGTATATTTACATTTACATATTTACATAGATTTAAGTGTCGAGTAGGCTATTTAAGACTGAACGCATATAGCCACCAGAATGATTGCAGGTGTTCTTTGTCTTAGAAAAGTCGTCCGAAAATGGCTCCATGTAGCATGCAGTACGGACAAATTAAAAAACTTCGTTCAAAACTGCAGAATAATTAGAGATTTAAGTATTGATAAAACATGGAGTACTTTATAAAAACACCTTAGTCTTAATTCAAACTGTGTCTCGGTAGAACGGACGTTTTACTCCTTTGTGAAATTGTTTTGTAGAGTTAATCCTCTGCAAATAGACCTCCAGTTTCAAAATATTATTTTCTTACCAGTCTTTTGTTATCAGTCACATTTATGAGTAGATCTTCCATAATCCTAAGAAAATCTCTAAGAAACACTTCGGCCGGGTTGAGGAGGTCGGGTATTACGAGGTAGTTGAATGTTGCCCCCTGGTGATTAAACCGGAGAACGCGCAGCTCATTGTCACAGTATTTCATCTTACTACGCGGGTCTGGCTCATCTTATGTAAATATAAATCATAAATAGTTTATTTGGCAATAAATGTATACACTTTCTGCAAATTTTGAAACCTTTTCACATGCAGAAGTAAAGAAAAATAGGCTATTGCTATTGACTATGACAATTAAATCAGTACTGTAATTCAGAGAAATCTATTTTAAATTATTGCATGAAATGCGTCCTGTAAGCTTTCAACTTGATAACAGTAATTTTTTAAATTGTGAATATTGTGAATTATGGTGATTTGTGCTTTCATTTCAGTAAGCCTTCTGAAATTACCTTTCCTTTAATCTTAAAAATATTTATTATAGTAAAGCATCTGATAGATCATATAGTCAATGTATCAGTTTTATATGGTACATTTTAAAATGTTCCATATTTTAGAAGTAAAATTGATCTCTTTATTATCTAAAGAAAGATATATATGTGTATATATATATATATACATATATATATTCCCCCTTATTTTATATGTATTTTTTCCTAATCCTCTAAGTTGTAGTTTAATAAATATGAGTATATCACAAATATATATTTAAAAAGACATGTTTAATGCTTTTGTTGTCCTGAAAATGTTTGTACATTTAATTATTCAATAAAACGTTTAAGTTTTAATTAAATGTAATGCTTTTTTTCTTCTTCTTCTTCTTCTTTACTGTTGTTTACATCAGGCACTTTGAATTCTATTGTGCTGTAGAATTAAAAGAATGCTTCTGAAATGATCTTTCTTTTAATCTTAAAAAATATTTATTACAGTAAAGCATCTGATAGATCATATAGTCCATTTATTATTTTATATGGTACATTTTATATTCATAAAAGGTTCCATACTTTAGAAGTAAAATTGATCTCTATATCTAAAAAAAAAAAAAAAAACTTAAAAAAGAAATATGTTTTTCCCCCTTATTTTATATCCAATTTTTCCTAATCCTCTAAGTTGCATTTTAATAAATATGAGTATATTAAGAAAATGTATTAAGGAAAAACGTGTTTTAATGCTTTTGTTGTCCTGAAAATGTTCATACATTTAATTATTCAATAAAAAGTTATCGTTAAACGTAGTTTTTTTTCTTTTCTGTCATTTACATAAGGCACTTTTAATTCTATTTTGCTGTAGAGTTACAAGAATGCTTTGTTTGTAATTCTAGTTTATTTACCATTTAGACCATTTTCACAACAGGCTTTTGAATTGAAAAACTCACAAGAAGAGAAATAGGACTAGCTAGATATTACACATCAACTATAAATATTGTAACACTTAATTTTTGCAGATAATATACATTTATATAGACTCACAGTCACTTACGTTTCACAGAAATAAAAAAAAGTCTGATATACAGACTCCTTATACTGATTATTACCCTTAATTATCCTGCTGAGACAACATAAGTTGACAAAAAAGAAGATACATTTATAATAAACGATACAATTAAAACATTAAATTGAAGATATAATTTGTTCCCCAATGATAAGCCTTAGCTCTGCTAAGTAAAACTGGCAAAAATGATTGTAGTGCTAATTGTTGTGTATTAAAGATGTGTTGATCTGCTAGGCTGGAAAGCCTTTATTTCCTTCCAGTTCAATCTCAGAATGCCCTCCTGACTTCATACTGTGACCAAGTGCTAGCAGTGTCCTCCTTGCCCCATACCAGGCTGTCACTCAAGGCTGAAGGGGCATTTTCAGTATCTTCTGAGGGTAGTACTGGCACTAGTTTGGTCACAGGCTCAGTCATGAATGAAGGGGAAGCAAAGCTGCCAGAGGTGGGTTGAAATGAAGAGTGATAATTGACTTCATCCAGTGAATGGAGAGAGTATGACTGTGAAGACGTCATGCTGGAGCCCCGGGATGATGAGCGGAACTGGGTCGGGCTGACGGTGTCGGGGTTGACCAGAGAACTGAGTGTAGACAGGGGCATGGGAGCCAGAGCATTTCCACACAAACCCTCCACCCCGTCGCTCCCTGTGGGCTCCCAAGAGTCTCTCTGCGGTGAACACAAGGAAGATATCACTACCCTCAAGTCTGAGGTGCCAGTGATTTACATTTACATGCAAAAGCTTACTGAATCTCCTTGTACTAAAGCCAAGATCTTTTAAAACAAGATGAATACAAATGGGGGAGATAACAGACAACAGACAAAAAAATGTGAAAAATGTATGCAAAAGAATGGCACACAAAAAGCCAGTATGATGTTGTAAAGTGAGAACTGTTTAAAATGATCAAGGTCAGAATAAACCTATGAAATAAAATAAAATATTTTTGCAAATTATTTAAATATTTGGATGACCGCTAACTTTTTATTTTTTGGTTTTATAATTTTTTTTGTTTATTTTTTCTTTGTTTTCAGAAAAAAAAGATATATAAATATATATATATACACACACATACATTTAATTTTGATGATTAGAGCTTACAGCTCATGAAAGTGAAAAACCCAGTATCTCAAAATATTAGAATATTTCCTAAGATTAATCAAAAAAAGAACTTGCAAAACAGAAAAGTTCAAGTTATGTAAAGTTATGTTTAAAAGTGTGTTCATTTATGCACTCAATACTTGATCAGGGCTCCTTTAGCACAAATTCCAGCATCAGTGAGGTGTGGCATGGAAGTGATCAGC
>JAFVLL020011010.1:35000-79613 GCA_021397915.2 Tor tambroides
GAGGGCTGCGGTAGTCGCCAAATGACTCTGGATAGTAGTTGTCTATGAGCGAAGAATAACCAGACACGCATCCGGTGTCGCATGAGAGAGACTTTCCCATTAACGATGAGGGGTAGACGTCAGTAGAAAATGGTTTCGTTGAGGAACAAAACTCTGTGTCTGAAACGAAAGGTCTTCTCATGCCGTAATAACTCGGAAGCATGTGAGAACCTAAAGACAACAACAGTATTGATCATCACATGATAATATTTCACGACAAAGACATTTACGATAATGGCATCGCACATTTCTGACCTAAATACAATATGTAAAGTGTTGGAGACTCACCAGTCATTTGAATAAATGGACTCGGAGGAGATGAGACACCCTAGAAAAAAGGTTGATATCATCAATTTCCCATTAACCATACTTTTTCTGTGATCATTTACAGTAGTTCATTTGACTAATGCAATCCAGTCTTAATGGCACACGACAAGCTAACACGCAAAATATTTGCATACATCTATTGAACTGCCCCAAATCTTTGACAGTGTCTCACTTGCAAGTGTTCAAAACAAACAACCAGATCGGATGAACAACAAAAATTAAAAACGCGTTGATATTCATCAGCGCAGCCTCTAATACCAACCCGATCTCATGAATGTGCGTATAAATAGTACGCCAAATAAAAACGAAAACTCTTGGTATTGATACGCAAAAATGGACTTTGGCGTGTGTATGCTTGTTACGGGGCTGACGAGACGTGAGACGTGCGGATCCATATGCAAAGCTTTATTATAAAACATGGTCGAAAACAGGCAGGGTCAAACAGTGGCAAACAGGTATGGCAAGGGCAATGCACAGAGTAATTCCACAGCAAGCGAGGGTCGACGATCGGCGAACAATATCCAAAGGGGCAAGGCAGAGAGATAATCCAGGTACGAGAGCAATAATCCAAACGAGGGGCAAACACAGTCCGAACGGCAAGACGAAGGGTAATTCCAGGAAACAAGGGCAGGTATCAAAACACAGGTAAACAGGCTAGGCTAGGCTAGGCATGACTATGACTATGACTATGACTATGACTATGACTCCGACTCCGTAGAGTAGCTTTCGCTTGGAGAGTGATAAACGCTATACAATACTTGGCAATACAACAGAGGAAGTCCATAGCTTAAGTAGTGTGTGTGTGAATGAGAATCAGCTGTGTGTGATCAGTGCAATGGATTATGGGAAATGCAGTCCGATAGTGAAATGGCAACAGTAATGTGGTGCAAGAGTCAATACTGTGAGTGGGTGACCTCTGGTGGTGATTGTCCCGAAGTGCAAGGACCAGATTCGTGACAATGCTACGCGATGGGTAGGGGTTAGGGTTGTGGGGTAGATGCTTATCATATGTACGCGAAAACTTTATATCATATGCACGCCAACAAATTTCATATCATATGCACGCGAAAATTGCGTATTATATGCACGCCAAACGCGCGTGTCATATATACGCCAAAGTCAATTTTTTCGCATCAATACCACGAGTTTTCATTTTTATTTTGGCGTGCTATTTATGCGCATTTTCATGAGACCGGGCTGATACACAAATATGTTGTAGGCCTATATCTCACAATGTCTGTAGGCTATCCGAAATCGCTCCTTCACTATTCCCTACATTAGGTCACAAATTCAGTTTACTTGAAGAAGTAGGCTAAATGAAAACGAGTGGGTGAATTCGGACACTGCGTGCACCGGACCGCCGCTTTTGCATAGTTTGTGCTTGCTGTTTAATAATCATTTGAAACTGGCAAAATAGCAGCTCCAGTAGTAAGATTAAAGGATTTATCTTGACCTCTGTCATGGAAATTATGTATAAACCCTAGTTAAACAATTTAATACAGTGTTTCCCAACCCTTTTCCTGGAGGCACACCAACACTACACATTTTCCAACTTTTCCTAATCAAACTGAATCAACTCATCAGCTCGTTAGTAGAGACTCCAGGACCAGAAATATATTGGTCAGATAAGGGAGACATCCAAAATGTGCACTGTTGGTGTGCCTCCAGGAACAGGGTTGGGAAACACTGATTTAATAATCAGTTTACAGTGAATTTATACCTGTGTTGGATTACGCTGTATATGCCTTGGACGAGTGCTTTGTATAGTGTATGTATGGATGATTCAGCTGCTGGCGCCACCTTCTGGCGAGACGCGGGAATTCATTCGGCACGCGACTCTCACAGTGCATTATGGGTATTCTCTCGCCGTTGAGCGTGCACCAGTTGTACGCTCGTTTTTGCGGTGCATTGTGGGATTGAATGAGTGCACTTGAGAACGTCCACTATGGTTTCGTACATAACTACATTTGGCTGTCCCCTCAAAGAGTGCCTTATTTAAGGGTATAGGGGCAATTTCGGATACAGCCTTTCTCTTTCAACCAGATGGGACTAGTTAAAGGCTTAGTTCACCCAAAAATGAAAATTCTGTCATTAATTACTCACCCTTTTGTCGTTCCAAACCTGTAAGACCTTTGTTCATCTTCGGAACACAAATTAAGATATTTTTGATGAAATCTGAGAGCTTTCTGACTCTCCATAGAGAGTAATGTAACTGAAATGTTCCCAGACAAAGGAACTCGCACCGTGTCCTAACTACATGTGATGCGACGACACGGCACGCGATAAAAGGTATTTTTTCCATGTTAATCTGAGTTTTTGTCCTAACCAGCCGTGATGGCGACACGCAAAATTTCTATTTTAGAAATGGTTTCTATTTCTGCGACATTGTAGCTGGAACAACAACATACAAACTATGACAGTGATAATCTCAGGTACTTATTATGTGCTTTATTTAATGTTAAAAATGTCTGATGTGAGTTTGAATATCATTTTGCGACATTTATAGCCATACTGAAAGCAACAACAGATAGTTTACCTCAGATGGATCTTGAAAATAAATTAAAGCAAAGATGTACGTTAAAACTGCAAACTCAATACGAACCAACAAGCGTGTATTCAGTAACAAAGATGGTGTCAGTCACTCAGTATGTACATTTTATAATGTTAAAAATGTTTAATATTTATGAATTCGATTGTAAACTTATCCATTTTGTTGTGACTGCAGTGCGCTTCAAGAGAGAGCCTAAAACACACTTCTGATTGGCTGTGATATTTGAATGATTCTGTCGCGTCGCATTGTCGTGTCGTCTGGTGTGGAGAGACAAATTGTTTGTCACTGGAATCTTGTCGCATCGCGTGTACTAGTAAGGACACCGTTAAAATAGTCCATGTGACATCAGTTCAACTGTAATTTTATGAAGCTACGACAATACTTATCGTGTGCAAAGAAAACAAAAATAACAACTTTATTCAACAATTCTTCTCCTCCAAGTGACTGTCTTTCGCCATGCTGCTGACGTAGAACATATGCGCTGTGCCTTGTTTTCAAGCAGAGGAATACATGAGAGCAGGCAGAATTGTTGAATGAAGTCGTTATTTTTGTAGTTTCTCATAGCTTCGTAAAATTACGGTTGAACCACTGATGTCACATGGACTATTTTAATGATGTCCTTGCTACGTTTCTGGGTCTGGGAATATTTCAGTTATTGCTCTCTATGGAGGGTCAGAGAGCTCTCGGATTTCATCAAAAATATCTTAATTTGTGTTCCGAAGATGAACAAAGGTCTTACGGGTTTGGAACAGCATGAGGGTGAGTAATTAATGATAGAATTTTCATTTTTGGGTGAACTAACCCTTTTAAGGTTCAGTTCTTCTGCTACCAAAACGCCAGTGGGACCTAGAGATTTGTAGCAAACAATTTTGTTATTAAATGGTTGAGAGCTATTGGTGAGGCAATAGACAGACACAGGCTCTCATTCATTTGCATATTACAAGCATAAAAGAGCTGATATCAAGGCAGCACTGGCTGGAGGGCAAGCAAATTTTGTGGCTAGTATTTGAATGTCATTTGCTCGTCCCAAGACTTCCCTATGTGAACAACCTACGCCTCAGTGCCTCTTTGAAGGCAGGGTATGGAAATCAGGCTGTTGAAGAGCTCCAAGGCTGTGGCACTGCACCTGATTCAGCCTCAAGATAAACCAAGCTAGAGTAGGTGGAAGTGAGGGGGTTGCTGGTTTTCGAGCCTCTTGAGCCAGCAATGAAATAACTCTGCTGTACAAGAGTGTGAAAAAGTCAAATGAAGATCAGTACTATGCATTAAGCTGGCAAACACTTTTATTCTTTTTTCATATCTACCAGGAATCTGCTTTTGATTTAATGCCTGGACGATATGTATTATGTCCATATGTATTATATGCTTGTCATGTTGCTAGAAATAAACTGATATTTTAGTGTTGATGCACAAATTGTGTGATTCCCAGTTTGTTTTGGGGGTTTTTTTCCCGGCAGTGGCTATTTGCACTAAGTGCAATAAATAGTGGGTGGAGTTAGTGGGCGGAGTTAGTGTAAATACCCTTTGCCAACAAGGCGGGCTATTTGCACTTAGTGTAAATAGACACTCCGTTCTGCCCCCCCCATCCCCCCCCCCCCCGTTCTGGTTCATTAATCAAAGTAAATCATCCTTTTGTTTATTTTTAAAATTTGATATATTTCTTTGTTTGTTTGTATTTTTGTGTGACATTAGCCACTGATCAGGTAAAACAACTTTACCTGTTATAATGCCTAAATTTAATCTAGTTAATTTGGTCAAATGTTATTCCATGAAAGCCTAATCAGGGTTCATAATTAACTAAAACTAAACCCTAAAAACACTTGAAATAAAATAACATTTAAATTGAATAATAATTGTAAAATAATTATTGAATTTTATTAAAATACAAAAAATATTTTTTTTTTTTCCAGTTAGCTGCCAAAGTAACATTTCTCTTTTTTATTTAGTTTAATGCACTAAAATAACTCAAACTAAAATTGAAAGAAAAATAATTAAAAACTGTGTTGACATATTATAATAAATGAATACAAATGACAAAAAACATAAAAACATTACTAAACTTAAGAAAAAATTAAAAAGAAATATCAAAATGAAAACTTATATTATTTTAAAATTTATTTAAAATATTAATATAAAAATATAATAAATAATATATAATATAATAATAAATAATATAAAAATAATAGTGTCTTAATCCTACTAAAATATCACTTGCTAATAACACAATACTTAAAAACAATATGTTAAATATAATGTTATGCCATGAAAGCCTAACCAAGGTTATTATAATTAACTAAAACCATAAACAACATTTTTTTTATTTGAAATAAAATAATATTTACTTTAAATAATTTATTTTAATTATTAAATTGTAATAATAATATATAAAACAAATTATATATATATATATATATAAAATTTGTTTTATATATTATTATTGCAATTTTTATAAAATATTAAAAATATTTTTTTCAGTTAGCCGCCAAAGCAACATTTCTCATTTTCATTTAGTGTAACTTGCACTAAAATAACTGAAACTACAATTTAAATAAAAATTAAATGTTGACCTATTATAAAAAATTAATACAAATTACAAAAACAAAGACAAAAATTCTAAAATTAAGTAAAATAAAACAAAATAACATGTTAATAAAAATTATAGTAGTGTCTCAATCCTACTACAATATCACTAATAACACAATACTTAAAACAATATGTAAAATAAAATCTAATCACATTCTGTATTATCGCTCTCACTGTAAAATGTTTGTTGTTCTCTTATCCATGCAACTTTTATTTGAACATTTGTCTTTAACCAAAGATTATATAAGAGTAGTATATTACTATTGTTTGTCTGGAACCCCTTAACAAGTGTCTGTATTGTTTTGGTCCTGTGTTTGGACATGACTTCTGTGGACAACGTTTGCTGAAGTCTGCAGATGGCTCTTCTACCCCAAATAAAAGGCCATAGATACAGATGTAAGCTTATTATAAAGCAATTTTTGTTCTGCATGGCCTCGACATGCTCTGATTCTCCTGAGCAACCCTCCCCCTGCTCTGCCATTGTAGAATGTGTTTGGTCTCAGTAGTGTCCCTGTGGGATCACAATGATTGACACCTACATACATGTCTTTTTATTATGCTTCAAAAACATAGATACTTTTCACCTATTGCATAACATACAAAAGATTAATTACCATTGCTCAAAGAACTAAGAATACATCACGCATGGAAATCTGAAGTCGCAATTGTCACGAAACTGTAATATGAGAGAATGACACAGATTTTTGTTGGTTATTGTTTCTAGATAATATTATAGATAATATTAGAGATATTAGAGATAATATTTTATAGATATAATATATATATAAAATTATTATTTTCTCTTGTGGACTAAATGCAAATGTCTTTTATGTGAAATATCTTATTTAAGTCAGTACTAAATAAAAAAAAATAGCATGCATTTTGTATGATCCCTCTTATTTTGGTAAAATAATTAACATTTTACAGATTCTGCAAGGTGTATGTAAACTTGACTTCAACTGTATATATATATATATATGGATGAACTAAAGGATATTTAATCGACATATTTACTTTTTAATATAAAATATTAAAATAATATATGTATAGAATATTTTTACTCTTATATATTCCACTTATATATATCATTTTAAAAATATATTGAAAAGTAATTATTAAAGAATATATAAGGATAAATCATTTTAAAATTAAAGATTATATATATATATATATATATATATAGTATATGGTAAATATAAGAATTTCAAATATTTTCACAGTACTTAATGTTGGTTAAGTATTATATATTATAGTTTACTTCAAATTTTGTGTACAATTTATATACAATGTTTTAAATCTGCCAATAAAATTAGTTTGTACAGTGGCGAGACAGAAGCCATTACTCTACTTATTCAAACAAAAGCCAGTTCAGCATGCCATTGACATGGAGAAAAGCTTTCTCTCTTGTGCAGCCAGATGTCTGCAAGTCTGATTTGTGCTTTTCTAGAGTGACAACAGGCGACTTGTCTGTGGTCTACAGGAGGAACAATACAGTGGAACAGGTGTGCGAGTGTTTGACTTTGCATAGACATACTACAGCAGCAAAAGGATGATTGACTTCCAAACCTCAGGAGCTCATGACCATCAGCACTGCTGCCATTGTCTGCCGCTTATGTGCAGGTATTCACTAACGGGCTTTGCCATGTGAGAAAAGGACGAGACTCAGAGGGCTTGTACCAAAGGCCAGAGCTTCATCATTACAATAAAAAAGATAAGCCAATGAGCAAATAAAGTGGCGGGGCACAGAATATACCAACTGTTTTAAACTGTCTGTTTGCATATATATGAAAGAAGAGCAGAGTGGCAGGGTGAATGGAGTGAAAGGAAGCATTGTGAATGACAGGGCGGGGTGTGTTTCAGTAGAGGGTATTGACCAGGTAAGATTAAGCCGTGGACTTACAGCGTAGCGCGGGCCGCTCGTCTGCCTTGACCTCTTTTCTGCCAGCAGGTCTTTCACTGTGTGCTTCACCCTGACTCCCTGATACACTCTCTTCGAGCATTCTGCAAAAATACACACAGGAAAAACGTGACTCCGTTTGTGTAGGATATCAATCATGTCAGTGCACACAAATACAGCTGTTGATGGTGTTCTGGTTTGTTTAATAACGGCACGTTTATGATCACGAATGCACAATAATTTCTCATTTGCAGCTTCATTTTCGAGCCGGCACAGTATCTCTAGGCAGTTTTATGGCGTGCATCTATAACTGGCATGGAAATTATCTTTGGTTTTGGTCAATGCAAATCGGTCAGTTTACAAACACTAACTCCATCCAGTTGAAACATCACAAGGGGTCGATTATTATTTTATGTTTGTGTCAGTCTGCCTTTAAGACCTCGTAGCTAAAGGAGGAGGATACCGACGGAGCAAAACAAGGTCATCGTTCAACTCTGACGTTGAAGCTTATTTCCAGAAAATACACTAAAATGATTCCTGGGAAGCAAAGAGCCTAGTCAACAGAACTGTATTTGCAATTTAAAATGTCGGTGATAGGAAATTGCATGCAAAAATCATTGTAGCGTTATGTAAAAGACCCCAGCTGAAGCACTGAAGACTGTCTGAAATACCATTTTGCTGTATTATAAGTTCAAACTGGCTCAAAGTACACTAAAGTTGTTTTGTAATTAAGTAATCAGACTGGCTGACATTAGAGTTAAATATTAAATGATGTGGTTCAATCATTCCAAGAAGATTAATCTTAACCTTCAAATTAAACAGCATGACAAAAACTGAGCTCAAGAAACAGGTAAAAATACACCTTACCCATTTCCATGATGCAGATACGTCAGATGGAAGTGGCACAAAATCTACTCAGCTATCTATCCCAGTGAAACAACTTTGTCTGCTCCCAAACTCCAGTTGAATTTGACCATTATACCAAAGACACGAAATCCAACTCCGCTTTAGTGAACTATACTATAGATGCTGATCAGAAGTCAGCTTTTGAAATGACCCTCACACATTTGTTTGCATGCAAATAATTGCCAGGACGTTTTTCAAGCATTTGCATCAACCTTCCAGATTAGCGAGGAGCGAGCACGAATGACACGCCATCATCGTTGGTAATGTCAAGACTAACCTTTGCTGGTCATTTGAGGTTTTTATTATAGCACGGTGTGATTCTCATACACCTTTGCTTAGCATTATAACACCATTCAAGTTGTATTGGCAGTTTAACTTACTCACATTATAAAATTAGTTAAAACCACAATGAATGACTTCACTTGATCGTTATAGTTGTTTCAGAATGAGGACCAGAAATGAACATCTGATACCTCAGCTCTCTCACTGGTGATGCATTATGTCTGCTCTGTGAATTCATATGCCCTGGAGTTTGTATGTAAGTTATTTTAGTGACTTTTCATCTAGGGTTGGACTGTGTGACTGCCAAAACAAAGATTAGTGTTTTTGTCGTTTCTCTGTAAGTGACTCATTCACACTCCTTCCTGTTACTGTATATTTACCACCTTTCCCAGTTGGATATCCTTCCATCTCTCATGCAATCTCTTCTCACGCTAAGTGTGTCGCTTACTGGAAACCTAAAATGGAAATGTGATTGAAAGTGTGTTCTAAAAAAAATATTAGGTTGACTGAAAATACAAAGTACAAAATGCAAAAAAAACACAAAGACAGGGTTTTATTTTACTTGTGTCAGGTTATTAAGAAATCTGTAAATCAATTATTTCCACATTCCTGACATCATGACAGAATGGATGTTTCATCACACTGCACATCTTATTAAAGGAAATACTGATTATATATATATATATATATAATTCAAACCAACAACATGAATACGAGTGTGACATTGCTTCTTTAAACAATACAATAGTTCAATAAATATGATGTTAATCTTCAGTTAACATATTAAATAACATTTTTAAACAAAATATTTTAATATGTAGGAATATAAATAAAGGAACATTACCTTAAAATGAACATTTCTTCATTATTATCCTTATGGTCTTCCCAAACCTGTTAAAATGTTTAAAAAAAAATGACATATATCTTTTTCATATAACTATAGTTCAAAGTAATTATGGGCTGTCAAGTTATATAAAAGTACTATAAAATTACCGTAGAAGTAGCCATATATGGCTTTGGCACTATATTCCATGTATTCTGAAGTCATATAATAAAATAAATATGATATTAAAAATTTTGGTTTCCATAAGATTTTTAAAATAAGTCTCTTACGCTCACTAAGGCTGCATTTATTTGATAGAAAACAGTCATATTGTGAAATATTATTATACTTTAAAATAAATGTTTTCCTTTTTATATTTTAAAATATAATTTATTCCTGTAATGCAAAGCATCATTACTCCAGTCTTTAGTGTAACATGATCCTTCAGAAATCATTCTATGCTGATTCGATGCTCAAGAAACATTCATTATTATTTTCAATGTTAAAAACTGTTACGCTGCTTCATATTTTGGAGGAAACTGTGCCATTATGGTTTCGAGACACTCAAAGAGCCATACTGGATTAACGTTTTTGTTATGAACAGTAAAAATATTGGAACAACATAAAGATCAGTAAGCCATAAAGGCTGAGCAATCAGAAAAACAAGGATTGAGATGTTATCTCACTTCTTGTTTAAACAGTATTTCACACTGCTAATAACTTGACACTTGCACAGATGGTTAGGGATAAGCATCAGCTTGACAAGTTACAAATATTTGTGACATTAATTGTGTTCAGCTCGCGTATATGCCAACCACTGAACTGAACATCAAAACCTTCAGATAAAAGACCATGTTGTAACTGCTGAGGCCAATATGCTAAAATGTGCTAAAAAAATCACTCAACTTTTTCTAACTAAATTATCGAGTAGATACAGTAGATGTTAGTTTTTTGACTAACAATACATGACTTTTCTTTTTGACTTGCTGTTAAATATGGAAAAATGCAAATCTGACTGTGAGAGACTTTCCAGTACGGCCATGAGTCAGTTACTTTTGTATAGATGCTGACAAACAGTATGCGCCTTTTAAATAATGAAAACAGAAAGAATGGTTTGATATTTTAACTTCCAGGGATGGACATTTGCTCACTATTACTGAATAAACGCTGTTCAAAGAACAAAACACCCAATGCCGTATTAAGGAAAGGTGATGTTCTGAATTTTCTTTTTTAAATTATTACTTTTTTTATCAGTCTGATACTATAATATAACCTTCAAAATATTGACAAAGTGACAAAAAATCCATAAGCAAATGTGGTGTGGTCATTATTTTAGAACACAAGCTAACTGCATGGAATTATGATTATGCAAAGCAAATCTCCATCTTTATTTTCAACAGTGCTTTTACTTGATAAATGAGTGATTCATGCTTGAGAATTTTCCATCAAGTAAAATGAAATAACAACAGGCAACTGAATACACCTGAATACATCAGGACTTCATTTCAAAGAGATAAAAATCACAATTCAACAGGTGTTGTCATAGCTTTAAAAACAATACATTTGTCAATGTCTGCAACAGTATGTAAATTACTGTAAGACTCATGAACCTCACTTGGCCCCAACCAACTTCTGTCATTCATTTTGTGATCAATACTGTCCTCTAGTGGACAAAGATAGAAACTACGTTTCAAAACGTTTTACACTTAATGACAAAGGTACCACTGTTCGGTGGAAGTTAATGTAAAGAAATCTTTATTCAAATAAAAACGTTTAGTTGATTCAATTAAATAACGTCTAACTGATTAAATAAAGTTGAAATATTTTTTCTTATAAGAACATCACTTGTTTCACTATTTTAAGATACTCTAATGGTTTCAAAATATTACTTTCATTTAAAATATCTTCTTTTTAATCGTTTTTATTATTTGAGTTTTGCTTAAAACTACTGTAGGGTCACTTGTCATAACAGACTTTAGTCAACTAGACGCCATATTGAACTGAACACGTGTTGGGGAGTAACTAGTTACATGTTATGGCTTTATTTAATTACAAAACAAGTGGAATCGTAATGCCTTACTTTATTTTTTAAGCCAGTATTTTTTCCTCAAGGCATTGTTAGACGCCAGAGTTTACTGTCATAGCTATTTAAAGATTTGATTTCAAAAATAGTATCATAACTATTAAGCTATTTCTTGTTATGATTTTAAATCTGTGTTTAACCTCAGATCGATTTCAAAGTAAAAAGAGGTGCTAAAAGTCTGATTTTGTGGTGGTTGATCTTAATTCAAGTGATGAAAAGTCTGTCGGTAATCAGCGTTGAGTAGGCTACTAGTGTAAGGTTAACCCCACCTGTTTTAAATGTTTAAAAAAGATTAACAGCTGATAACATTCATTAGAAATGTAGAAAAGTGATGAAAAAGTAATCAAATGTAATCAGTTACATTAATAAAGTAATGGAAATAGTTACATTACTTATTACATTTTAAATAGAGTAACTTGTAATCTGTAACCTTTCCAAAGTAACATCTCCAAGGTAACAAAATTCCTAGAGCATGTAAAATTCACCACTCACAACTTTCAAAACTGTAAAATAGAGTTTTTGTTGTTGTTTTTTTTCGCAAAAACATATTTTCAGCTGAACATTGTTATTGTTAAAAAACAGTACAATCCATTGAATGCACACAGCCTCGTTTTCATTCCTGTCAGAAATTAAATACGGTCTATTGTAGAGACAATTTGATTAGACATTCAATTCTAATGAAAGTGGCAAACAGTATGTGATTATAACAGTTGATTTCACAAACAAGTGTTAAAGGGATAGTTACCCAAAAATTCAGGTAGTCTGCTATTTTAAGGGCTGTCTGAATCGCCAAATCCTTCCAGTGAACTGGAACTTTTGCTCCCTGAAAAATCCCACAATGCACTGCAAAAATCAGAGAGCATTGATGCTCACTATGCTCCCTCACTATGCATCACCTTTCTGAAGTGTGAAACAAATGCATGAGCCAACTCGATAACTATGATGACAAACCTTTTTTTGTGTGTGTGTATATTTCAGCATAAACACACATCGCTAGACAGGTTGTGAACACATGAAGTTAACACTTATAATTAATATTCGGCCAAAATGTTCTAAGGACATGTAGCAAGACGTGCTTTAAGGGCAAAAAAAAAAGATATGGGTCCTGTCTGTTGTTGATTAATACCAGTGGTTGCATTCTACAGTGATGTACATTGATGTTGATGACGTTGTCATGTTATGTTGTAATCACTGTCCCAATGTGTAGTTTACTCACCAATACAAAAACATTTACTCAACCTCAAGTTGTTCCAAACCTGTATTTGCTTGTTTTTGAAAAAAAAAAAATACTTTGGAAAGTCAATGGGGACCATTGGTTACCTAATTCTGTCTTCTTTCATATTCAGCAGAAGAAGGAAACTCATACAGGTTTGGATCAAGCTGGGGGTGACTAAATGATGATAGAATTCCCATTATTGGATGAACTATCCCTTTAAGATGGAGACTCACAAAGATGGAGGAGGTTTGACAATCTAGGAAATTAAACATTCTTCTTCTTTTGGGACCAGAGGATAGATTAATTAATGATTCTAATGAACTCTCAGGCACTCTCACTTTTTTTCCTTCCTGTTCTTGGTCTACAGGGAACATCCCATTCTCATTTTATCTGGCAAAGCATTTGACCATCTCTCCCAAGATGGACTACCAGACCTAAAAGTCTCTATAATACTAGCATCTTTGGACATCGATTGGATATGTTTTCTATCTTTAAATCCTCTTAATCTGAAGGTGAGGAGTTTAAAATGTTTAAAATTTAAAATTAAATTTTATCCATCCATACAGGGTCACAAGGGGCTGGAGCCTAATTAAATTTGATTTAAAATTAAAAGATTTTTAAATGTTTTTGAAAGAAGCAATATTGTGAAATATTATTACAATTTAAAATAACTGTTTTTTTTATTTTAAAGTATTTTAAAATGAAAAAAAAAATTGCTGAATTTTTTGCTGAATCACATGATCCTTCAGAAATCATTTTAATATACATATAAAATGGCCATATAAGGGCATCATATGGAAACACACACACACACACACACACACACACACACACACACACACACACACACACACACACACACAACACACTGGCATACATCTATAAAAGGAAACACACTTCCATATCTCAACAGTCTCATCTAATTATGGATGTATGATAAATGTGTGCTGAAGTGTGGTTAATCTTATTACACAGTTTGTCTGATCTCTGTAGATTGCAGGGAAATGATCTTGAATCATTTATTTGCTCTGTCACCCAGAGAAGTGGCTTGTCTTATCACAGGAACATTCTCTTGGCTCATTCAAAGGAATTTTCCAGCACTCTGCGTAAAGAGCCATGCAGTAATACAGCCTTCAGGGTGCATTTGGGTCTTACATATAGGCCTATATTGGCACTGACTATTTCTATCAAGTGGTTATATAGTTCTCTACGATGACTCATTATTTCCAATAATGAAATGTAATAAAAGAATGAGTTTTCATGTGATACTCATGTGCTTTTTTGGATGAGGGTTTTGCTACATCCAAAAATGTGTGTGTTTTAAAATGTTGCTATATGTACATGTTGGGTTCTAAATGAAGCAATAGCTATCAGGAGCGTTGTTGTTCAGAATAATGTTGTATAGAATAGGTAAACAAAAACAGCACAATTGCAAGCCTGTTTGTTTGTATGCAAAAGTTTGTATACAAGAAACTAATTTGAAGATGAGTCGGTTAACTTACGTTTTAGACAAAGTATTGTGTTTGTCTATTTTGTTCCATCAACGAAAATCATTACAAAACAAAGCAGCCACGTCTCCAAAGTTTTGTTCCTGACTGAATCATTGTTTTGAACGAATCAAGTGGCTGAATGACTCACACATAAAGTGGAATAGCGATGTGACTTGCAGAAAGAGTCACTGAAAAGACTGACAATCTGGTTGTATCCGAAATCGCATACTCTCTCGAGTAGGTATTTTTTGAAGAAGTAATTAGCTACTTCACGACTACAAAAAGAGTATACTCTATATAGTATGAATATAATCTGGACCTACTACATTCACAATCTTGTCATTGTCACATGACCTACCATCGTCAGTTGCTCAGCGTCACTGCCATTCATAAATCCTCTCCCATGGCCTCATGCGGTAGTGAAGTGTCAGTCATATGCGCCGGAAGTACTCTTTTATAAGTACTGTGAATTTTTTGCCTACTATATAGTAGAGGTATGCAATTTCGGATAAACACAAACAAGTGGAGTGGTACAAACAGTGAAAAAAAGGGTTTTTACAAACATTTCAAACAAGTTAAAAGTCCTGGTGCTGTTGCAATGTTGCTCTTGCATAGCCAATTAAATTTGAGAACTGGAACAAACTGTTGTATTGAGATTTGAAGACTGATTATAGTTTGAGGTTGATTATTAACATGTTAACATGTTATATAGTTACATGTTCATTTTAACAGATAGCACTAGGACTATATAGCATCTTTTTTCATTAGTAGAGCTGTCACTTCTCAACAGTAAGCCTACTCTCATTTAAATGGTAAATTGAACAGTTTGTAATAATAGCATTCTCCTTTAGGTCTCTGAATTGAAAAGGCATAGCCTATAGCTACATCGTGTCCATGTGGCACCAAATTGCAGCCATCAATGCATTTGAAAAAAAAAACAGTTTACTCTCCGCAAAAAGCCCATTGTTGAATTGTAGCCTGTTTTGGTCACCCCTTAAAAACTGTTTCATGTGATGTAATTTGTTTAGCTGATAACTTCACGTGATGATGGAAGTGTGTCCTCACTATCTATTGTGGTTAAAACTCTGAAATGATTTGTTTGTGGTTGCATTCAGAAGTCAATGGTCAACTATGAATTACTGATTATTCTGTTTTTATGCTCCATGTGCAATCCACCCCAAAAAAAAGGGAATTATTTATTATGCTTTAGAACTACTTGGTGTTTTTTGCTGCATGTAAGTCTGAAGATTTGATTATAAAAAATGAAAAATAAATGTTCAAATGTCTGTTTATTAGTTCAGCAAATTACAGAATTTCCACTTTGAAAACAACTGTTTTAAGTAATACTAGATTTCCATATGTAACTTATTTCCAGCCCAGACTTTCAGAAGCATAATGTAACTCACAGTAGGATCACGTCTTTCATTTTGATTAAGACCAGTGCTTTAGTCCTGCATGGTGCATAACCTGACCATGGTAGACTGTTATCCATGACCATTTATCAGGCTTAGTTTGTGATACCCCCACATTATCCTAGGAAAAAAAAAAAGATTTTATTTTCCAAGGAAAGGAAACTAGTTTCCTGTGGCATAGTCCATCCTGCTTTAAAGGAACATAAAGTTTTATTGCATGCATTAAAAAAACTGTAACTTGAGCTTGTAAATAGTTTTTCCATTCCTTTATTAAAACAAACACATAAATGAAACTAAATATATAAAATATAAATTACTATAATAACTATAATAATGTAATTGTAGCTACATTACTGATCAGACAAAGGCTGCCATCATAATAAATTAGTTATGCCAAATAATTTCAGTGTGGACATAGGACTAGTATTTGTTTGAAGAGAATTCAGCTCATAAAGGGTAGGCCTGTGAGAGGGCAGTTGATACTGAAAAATGAGCAAAACAATAAACCAAATAGAGTTATTTGACTTTTTCATGCAGAATAAAACATCTAACAAAATATATGTTGAATACTCTTGAATTCAATATATTTCCTGAACTATCAACTTGCACAAAAGACAAAAAAATAATAATATTGCTGGAATCAATGGGGATCAAATATGCAAAGATCAAGCAAAAGTTGAAGTTAAAACATGGATTAGTTTCTTACAATCACACAGCTTTTCACTTCACAAGATGTTAATTGATGGATTCACATGGATTGCTTGTTTTTATCAGCTGTTTAGACTCTCATTCTGACGGCACCCATTCACTGCAGAGGATCCATTGGTGAGCAAGTGATGTACTGCTGAATTTCTCCAAAGCTATTCTGATAAAAAACAAACTCATCTAGATTTTGGATAGCCTGAGATTGAGTAAATTTTCATCTATCTGGCCAGGCCTATCTATAACATTAATTTCTCTTTCTTTCTAAACCCATCACCCATCAAATATATCTATTATTCACAGTTTCCTTCTCTTTTTGTTTTGATCGAACTAACAGAAGTCTGTTTTTAAGGCATACGCTATATCTGCAACATGATGGATGTGAGGCGCATGGTGTTCCTAGCTCTTTATTCCAGTGAATTATATACAATTGTTCACAATCTTCAGGATATGATGTGCTGCATATGTGCCGCACGTGTTGGATTAAATAATGGCTACGGGAAAATGTCACAGGTGTCACAGGGGTTTTTACTGGTATTGTGTCAGGTTGGGTTTTCCATTGCTTCTCATCACTGCAGTGGAATAAATCTGTTTAAGAGTGTGGAAAATATGTTGGTAATACATTTAAGTGCCATTGTTTAATTTCATCATTGCATTTCTGTTAGAGAATTCTAACAGGGCTGAACTTATTAAAGATGATCAAATATATGAACTTTTAATCCAGTTTGAAGTTTAAAAGATGAAATTGGATTTCTGAAAAGTCTTTGGAAACTATTGTATGTTGTGTAATATTCTTGCATTTCAGAAACATTTTTTAAACATTCTTATATTAAACTTGCTTTGTTTAGCACCTGAAATAGAAGTAACAGGATTGTAATTTGTGAATGGGTGCCATCAGAATAAGAGTTCAAACAGCTGATTAAAACATCACAATAATCCACACGATTCCATCAGTCCTGTGCAGTGAAGTTCAGATTTATCTTCACTTGCACTAGAGATAAAAAAAACATTCTTGGCATGCCATTCTTTCTAATTATCTGCACTTTTATTATAAGCATATCAAATCTGTAAATCAAAATCATATACAATATATTTGAACTTTTGAAGATTTTAGAGTCCTTCACTACAAAGTTTACTGCTTAAAACATGAATGTGCAACAACATGTCCGTGTTCTCAAAATTAAACAATAAAAGTTCAATAAAAAAGTGAAATTAAATACAAAAAAGTTTAAATACACACTTTTCCAATTAAAGCTGCTAAATAAGAGGGATCCTGCTGTTTTATGCCTTTGTCTCATTAGTGTTGTTCATATGGCACCAAGCGACTTTTATTTGACAGAGTGAAGCAAATGCTTGTAGAACATATTCTTACAATCCACAATTAAATAGGTCACAATTGATTAAATGCAAGTTTGATGTCTGTGTTATAAATCTCTTCCCATGTTGCATAATGATAAACACTGACCATGTTATTTAAATGTTTTGTGCACAGTCACAGAGTGGAACTAAGCCTGAGGTTACCTTGTGGTATTAATTGTTCAAATAGGACACATTTGTCAAAATGTAATGGGGGCAAAAAGAAAAAAAAAACCGGTATGCATCAACACACAAACACACTAAATCTGTAACTCTCCTTAAGGGAAAATAAATGCCAAGACAAGAGCAAAGAATTAAAAACCTGATCAAAGCCTGACCTTTCACTCCTGTCTCAGGTTACCTCATCAAATTCTGGCTGAAAAGAAAATCACAGTTCATTCTAGCTAATGAAAATAACCATGCTATTCATTTCAGTTTGCTGTATATAATGTAAGCCCAAATACTTTTTTAAATAAATACAATAAAGCTGCATTTCAGCATAAACTATAAAGTTTAATAGCATCTTGACTTGATTGTAATGATGGCTACATGCACATTCAGTATACTGTATATTACCTTAAAAACACATGTGGCATTATGTGTGAAAGAATATAATTCAAATAAAAGAATAATTCTCATTAATGGGATTTAATAAATTAATGACTTTTTCAACACAGGCAAGAGCTAAGCTTATAAACCATTTTTATTGTGAGATCATAAAAGAGAGAGTTAAGCCAAAATCATCATCAGGATTTTCCAGAAGTGTGTGCAAAAATTATTCTTTAATAAGATTATTGCAGAGCTGAGTCTTATTCTTGAAGTGTTCGGAAATAAATCTTACCTTCTGTAAGATTTAGAATAGCACAACCTCTGCAAGGTTTTATACACAGTTGCATAGTTATAAAAAATACAATAATTAGGTCAAAAAGAAAAAAATCTAAGTTATAATTATGTGAATTCTTCAATGCGGAGTTTTCTATGCAAATCTGACACTGTCTCTTTAAGACACATGGGTGGTGTTGTAAATCAGTAAAGGCTGTTGGTTAATGAGAAAGCCACACTTACAGGTAACAACAGCTTGAAAATTAATTAATTTGATTAGCTGTTAAAGTTATTGCTACAAGGTTTGCAGAAGTAATTCCCAAACTATTTTTCCACCAAAAGTCTAGGCTGGCTACATAGGCAGTACTTAACTTTAGTGGGGCCAGAACGTCTTTAAAGCATCATGTCATTTGCACATTTATAAACAGGATACATACAAATGTTGATTTATAATCTGTTAAATGCATATTACCAGCATATGCATTTGATCTATGCATGAGCATTTGTTCTATGCCCACTTTGGGTCACAGATTAGAGATTTGTGATAGTATTGTACTGGTTATTTTATAACCAGGAATATGCATTAGCTCACTCCTTTGATAGACATTTTAAACTTGTGACACTATCTTGCTGGGGCATGTGGAGAGGTGCTCTGATTCAAGTGATTTTTCCATACTCCTTGTTCCTAGGATTAACCAGAGTTAAAGTGGGAATCTCAACGCCCTAGCTTACCTTTAATCAGAATCGGTCTGCATGCCAGCGTCGGCTGTGCTGAACTGATGGTAAGCCATCCTCACTGCCTCCCTTGTGAACTGAAGATGACGCAATCTTTCCACAATTAACATCATACTTTAATTTTCTGAGGGCAGAATAAAATGCTTTACTTAAAATGCTTAAGAAGATGTTTATTCTATTCATTCATTCATTCTTTCTTTCTTTCTTTCATTAAACCAGATCTGTCTCAGGGATCATTAGATCCTGCTGGTTGATCTGGCCACAGAAATCTTCTTTCAGCCATTCGAAATTTAATATATTTTTGAAAAGCAGCATTTAAATAATAAGCAAATATAATAAAAATGCAAAAATATAATATATTATAGATTCTTAAAAACAGCACAAGATGTTTTTCCCTTTGACATCACAGTTGCAGTCATATTGATGACATATGATGTCATATTTCTGCAGACCTGGAGACATTAGTCACATTTACCTTCAGGTGATTGGCTCCTGGCAACAGAACCGAGTGCTCATGAGCTGCAATGAGGAAATAAGGCATATTTCAAATAAACTACTACTTCATAAAGTGCCATTAAGATGAATGGGAGTGCAAACAGCTTTTTAGACTTGTCTGGATAGCACACTTGAAAAAATGGCCACATTTTTCTATATTTTTTCATGTGTTTTGCATTAGCTCACTGTGTCGCTTCATTTAGAAACAAATAAGGGTGTGTTTGTAGTCTGTATCCTCAAGGGTCTGTGTGAAGATAGCAATTAGCTTGCAAGTTGAAGTGAGAATAGGAGTTTTTCTGAGTTCACAACACAAATCTGTCACCACTGAGCCCTTGGCGCATTGTAATTCATTTTTGATAAAAATTGCTTGGTAAACAAGATGTACCCATAAGCATGTTAGAATAGCTTGTGATACATGTAATTAAAAAGAAATATTTTATAAAGATGTGCATAACGTAACCCTGAATGGATGATGATTGTATAACAGCAGGTGAAAATAAATGAAAGTGCTTTTATTGATGGTCACTTCCACTGGCTCAGCAGAGACGCAATAGATTTGTCCTGGCCTGGTTTCTGAATATTTCCACTGGTTAATTTTCTCAACTATGAAAGCTATTCTAAGTCAGGCACATAATATGTTCGATATAACTCAATTTGAATAAAAAGTGCTGGCTAAATAGTTACCTGTAAACCACAACCACATATTAGAACAATGTGTGTGTTGCTGTAATTTGGCAGAAAAATTTTCGCTTTGTGTTTTTGGGTGGAGTAGAGTTTGAAAGGTCTGTTCCACATCCTTAAGGTAGATTTGCACAACATAATAATGTGCAGCCTGTTCTTATGCAGCAGTTTATGAGAACATGATGTCTGGAGAAGTAGGTAAGCAATAAACAGCTCACAAAACACTTTTTACGGAATTGTTTAGACTATATTGTTGGTAGATAATGTGTTCAGTTCACCAGCCTGTACCAAAGTGCATACTTCTATGAATAATTACAACTGAAGGCCTTAAATGTGGTTAGATGAAAATATGTGAAACTATTAGCGTTCATGCTTTGTTTTAAAAGTGCAGTTCTGTTCATTTTATCAGTGGGACGGAAAAGCTAGACAGAAGATATAGTGCGAAGTTATGTAACAGTTGTAGCAGATGCATCTCTTCCAGAGCCAAACTCATGCAAACCCTTTCAAAGAGATAGAGAGCAGCTGCCTCTCAGACATGTGGAACAGGATTTTCCATCAAACAAACATTCTCTCAAAGGGGCCCTCTTTTAGGAAAGAGCACCTCTTCGAAATTAGGGAAAAAACTCTGAGGCTATGTTGGCCCAATAAAATTCAGTCTGATTAAGGCAGAGCCGAAGCTTGGAGTTGTTGTTACTATTTGAATGCCGTGCCAAAATATGTTTCTTACAACTCCAAGCCACACATTAAGGCCACAGTGTTAGTTTTACAAGACCATCAGAGGTTTCTTTGGCAGTGATGGGTTACAGAGGCATTTTTAACTGTCATGATTTGAAATTTTCCTTTAAAACATACAGTTGACACCTAGTAGCCTGTTGAACGCTGGAGAGCTGCATGTCCATATTACAACAAACTGCAAGACCTATCCTTCAAGGCTTTGTGGAGTGAAGAGGTGTCTAAATCGCTTCAGTTAACCACTGGCGTACCTCAGGGTTCGGTGTTCAGCCCTCTCCTTTTCTCAAACTGTAACATCTTTGAGTCCTGTTATAAAGTCTCATGACTTTTCCTATTCCTGTTATGCAGATGATATAGGGTCATTCCAGTTCAACAAGCCCAAGATCTCAGCACCTATCTCAGGAAATCTTTCTGACATTTTGGACTGGATGAAGGAACGCCACCTCTAGCTCAACCTTGCTTAGGTCAACAACACTACAGCCAGCCAGGAATCTTATCGTATTTGACATCCAGCTGAACTTTACAAACCACATCTTAGGATACAGATTCATGCTCTATGATATCAGGAAAATCAGAGCCTTCCTGTCTGATTATGCTGTGCAGGTCCAAGTCCAGGCACTTTTTGTAGCTATTCATATGTTTATGTTTTGCACTTACATTTTTGCTTTAGCTTTAATTAAATACATTCATCCAAAAATATGTTTTTGTAATGAATTTTTATTTTCAGACATGTCATTGATAAGTTACAAAACAAAAAGAAAGCAACATCTGGAAACACTGCATAATTTGTATCCATTTTATACAATATAAAATGTACAAAAATAAATAGCTTTACAATGAAGAAGTAGCAAAGTACAGTCCTTCACTGAAGGGATAATATGTTTTGTTGCATTTTTAATATGACTAATATGACTAATGTATACAACTGGAATGGTCAATAATACCATATTAACATTCATATACAACCATTTTAAAGGAGCATTAACTATTTATCAGTTCAGTTTCATGCTGTACTGTTTTTTCTCTATATCGTTCACATCTACACAGTTCTTTCAAGCTTTCAGACATATCCACTCATGAAGTATGAAAACCCTGGAAGGACTTATGTTTCCAAACATCAAGGTTTTCATTCACATAGCAATTCACAACAATTTGCTATGTGCACTTTTGAAATAAACAGTGTTTAATACAAAGAACAGCGATAGTAAATGGTAAGTTATATAACCCTCTGAATGGACACAAACATTATGTTTGTTGAGGAATTTTCCAAAACTAGATCTAACACTTACCTGTAATTATTAAAGTTCCAGAATATAAATTAGGCTCAACCACTGTTTACCTCTGATACAGTTTTAAATATACATGAAAATAGCTCTAATAGATTTATATGATCATGCTTTATCAAGTGTTTTTGATACGCTACAACTCTGAAAGTGGAAATAAGCCACTGATAAATGCAAGCCAAGGTTTATAAATAAAGATCTAAAATCAAAAATTATTGCCCCAATCACAAAGTAAATCAATAAAAGAATGATAGCACCTTCATAGCTGCTTAGCAAGTGACTAGTAAGATTTTCCCATTCCAAGTTAAAATAATTCCATTTTTTAATACCGAATTTCTTTCAAAACTGAATTTTTAGTACATTTGAATGTACAAAAACAAAAAATTGGAACTGATTTATAATAAAGTCAGCCTGAGATGAATGTTAAGTCTTAGCTGATCAGGGTGTTTTGTATTGTTGAGAATTATTAAATATGACATACTGTACTTGAAAAATAATTTATGTGGAATGCTCTGAGAAAGCAATTAGGAGACAGAAGTTAGGGAAACTGCATTAAAGCATTGCTTGCTGAGGTAGATATCTATTGGATCAAACTTCAATAGTGGTTATAAATATATGTATATCTAGAAAACCAAAGCCCAAGTGATCAGTTCGTGCAACATTCATAAAAGCTCAACCAATTTTCCATCTAAAGCTGAATAATTCCTGCTCCATCCTGAAGCACAGTTAAATGATATTCTTTATATTGTTTCACAGAAGTGTCTTATCACCTCTGAATGATTTGAAAGCCTGCATGATGTCCTCAACACTCTTGGTAGAAACACTTTTCAGATACTGATTCGGGCATCTTGGCAGGATCACAGTTCTCCGGTTCCACAATCTTCCCAGTGTAATCAATGCAGAGAATCCTACGCTGGCGTTCCCCGTGGCCACAAGTTTGTGAGCATGAAGACCAAGGCCCTATTTGCCATATGGGACATGGCAGGTCTGCGCAAGGCCTGATATCAGATGGCCTGAGATCTTTATTGCAGTGGTTTGAATAGAAGCCAGCATTATCTTTACATTCCACATTTCTCCTGGTCCATCCTGAACCACACGTTTTGGAGCACTCAGACCACTCACCCGAGACCCACTGTGGCACCCCAAAAGGATGGATCAGTTTGCCAGCAATCTTTTTGTCTTTGGGTTTGCTAAAAGACATGGATTTGGGGATGTAGAAGGTGTATTTGACCTTCGGTGGGATGGATTCCCCAGCAGTGGAGAGCAGCTGTATTGTGATTGGTTCCTGTAGCTGGCGGAAGCTCTGAAGTCTCTCCAGTGTGGTGGACGAGCCACTGTACTTCAGCACAGCCCCCAGCACTGGAATATACTGCTCCACTGTGGATACCGAGAAGTTGCCATTCAAGATATAATCACCGTTTTCTCTTCGTACAGCCAGGTAATGCCCATCGTGTGCTATACTTCCATGGCTCTGCTGTTTTATGTTAATGTTAGTGGCTCCACTTGGAATCGTCACAATATCCCTATATCCATGGCTAAAAAAATGGGAAAAATTAGACATAGTGCAACAGTCAGGTTCCTGAAGAAAAAAATTTATTGAATTGATTTTTAACGTTAACTTTAAAACTTTAACAAAGACCTGTTGTGAGCTCAGAATTTGTTAATCAATGGTATATGTTTTTTTGCTGAAGCCATCTGTTTGCATTGTTTCAACTTATTTTTAAAATAAACCTGTTTAACAGCGAACAAAAAAACTACTGTACAATAATGTACAGAAAATTTCACCAATCAGAGCAAATTGTGAAGGAAATACTCCTTCCCAGCAAACACTATCACATTTTGGTTTAAATCAAAATTGTGATTCACCTTTGTAGCTGATTGGCTTGGTTAAAGGCATATAATGCTTTAATCAAGACTTTTTCAAAATTCCTATTGGAAAAATACTTCTGGAACCAACATAGCTGAAAAAGTGGTCAGCCATATGCACTCTACTACTGTGGCCATAATGAACAAACTTTCATAAGACAGTACACATTCAAAATAGCAGTGAGATATCCTTACACAACTTTATTGAACGAGCCAGATATCATCCTGCAGCTCTGGCCATTCCCTCCACACATGCCACATTTGTCCAGCTTCTTATTAGAATCGATCTCCAGGTCACAACCGGCTTTGATACACTGGCCTTGCACACAAAATGATGTGGTATCTGGACCACATGGGGTTCCATCAATTACCTAAGATTGAAACAATGGTTATACTTACAACAAGGTTTTTCAAAGTGAACTTTTATTCCTGTACCTCAACCATACCAAGGTCATGGGTTTGATTCCCAGGGAAAGTAAGAACCGATAAAATGTATACCAGTGTAAGTCACTTTGGATAAAAGTGTCTGCCAAATGAATTTTAAATCTTAAAATGTAAATTTTGAAAGTAAAATGGACTTACTTTAGCTGCAAACACTTTGAATTCACTGCTGCCTCTTGCTCTGCAGAAGAGTTTACACCTATCCCGTAAAGACACTCCAGCGTATTTTGGTATCCACTGCTTCACATTTCCATGAACATCAAAGTGATTTGGATTGTTGTACTTCTCACATTGTTCCTCTCTGAAACTTTTTCCTGCAATAGCAAAGAATTGTTACCTCTTATAATAACACAATATGAAAAGACAGATAGCTAACTAAATTTACTGAGACTGAAGGGAACAACCCACCTTGGTCATTCTCACAGGCCTGTTTGTTGCAGGACTGATACTTCACTCTCTGGCCCACACAATATTTTCCACCGTTTTGAGGAGATGGTCGGGTGCATTCTCGGTAGGAGAACATCACTCCACCTCCACATGATCTGGAACACGGTTGCCATGGTCCCCACTCGCCCCAGGCTCCATCCACAGCCGGCTGAACCAGAACAACCACACAGCCAAATTAATGTCCTACACTCCTTAAATTGAAGTGTATGATTTCAGTGGCATTACCCAACCAAATGCACTCTCAGAAAAAAAGGTACATATGCTGTCACTATGGTGGTACCTTTTCAAGACGTACACATTTTTCCTTTTTTTATCCCTAAAGGGTGCATATTTATACCTAAAAGGTACCGCCGCTCCCTATACGCACAGTACGCAGTCTGCGTAGGGCACCA
Source organism: Tor tambroides (assembly GCA_021397915.2). Lineage (NCBI taxonomy): Eukaryota > Metazoa > Chordata > Actinopteri > Cypriniformes > Cyprinidae > Tor > Tor tambroides. Next base: position 60,562 of record JAFVLL020011010.1, read on the forward strand.
TCCCAGTTGCTCAAAAAAAAAAAAAAAAAAAAAAAACCCACTTTCGTACGTACGACGGCGTTTTAGTGCCATCTTAAAAAAAATATATATAAAATTACGAGATTAAAGTCGTAATATTTCGAGAATAAAGTCGAAATTACGAGAATAAAGTCGAAATACTACGAGAATAAAGTCGAAATGTTACGAGATTAAAGTCGAAATATTAGGAGATTAAAGATCAAGAAATATTCTGAGATTAAAAAAGTCGAAATATTACGAGAATAAAGTCGAAATTCTACGAGATTAAAGTCGAAATATTACGAGAATAAAATCAAGAAATATTCTACGAGATTAAAGTGAAATACTCACGAGAATAAAATCGAAATGTTACGAGATTAAAGTCGAAATATTAGGAGATTAAAAATCGAAATATTTACTGAGATTAAAGTCGAAATATTACGAGAATAAAAGATCGAAATGTTATTCACGAGATTAAAGTCGAAATACTAAAGAGAATAAAGTCGAAATATTCACGAGATTAAAGTTGAAATACTACGAGAATAAAGTCGAAATGTTTGAGATTAAAGTCGAAATACTACGAGAATAAAGTCAGAAATGTTTCAGAGATTAAAGTCGAAATGTTAACGCAGATTAAAGTCGAAATATTCTGAAGTTAAAGTCGAAATGTTTCGAGAATAAATATTATAGTTATAATATTTTGGACAGGCTATTCTAGCCTTTTATTGGCGTGCAAATGGCTTGAAAGCGCATTAGGAGCACCGGGATATTCCAAAGCCCCTCAGCTTTCAAAATATGTCAGTTTTATAAGCGAAATACAAACAATATGTAGGCTATATTTGCAATAATCTTTGGCATGTGAGTCAATCAATTTTCCGATTACAATAACGAACTACGAGACATTATTTTCATTATAAATTAAGCTAAACTGTTTTTATTTTCATGCATTATGATGTTCCTTCACTTTTATATCTTGCTATAAACATGAAATAAAGAGCAAAAACACATTTATAATTTGTATTTCGTTATAAAACTGACAATTTGAAAGCTGAGCTATGTGTAAAAGCAACAAAGCACAAAACTGTTGCGATTACTGGGTGGCTGGCGCGCTACAAATAATCAATGGAAGACATTAAATATTATGTCCTCATTTACAGTTTTATACCATGACTAAAACAGTTTGTGAATAGTCACTTAACGTTTACAGCAGAAAAGACAACAATATAACTTATGTTAACAAATTTGAGTCCACTTCAACCTTTAGATCGTTTTATTGCTGTTTAATTAGGCTACATGTGAGGAATGAAAGTTTGGACGCCACAGATGTTTTTGCGGAGTAGGTGGTGGAATTTTCACAATAATTTAATGAATTGATTCACATAAATACAGCGATCTGTCACGCAACATTAAAGAGCTTGAAAATCACATTATTGTAAGACATAATTTGTGTTTCGCTATAAAACTGATTTTGAAAGCTGAGACTTTGTGTTATATTAAAAGCACAGCTTAAGATATTGTTATTGGGTGGCTGGCGCACTAAATAACGAATGCAATGGAAGACATGAAATATTATTTCCAAGCATACTGTCCCCGCGAGTATGACACATGGTATGATTTCTGCTAATAATCCCACATATATTTGTAGTGTATTAAAAAAAGGGTTAAATAAGAGAACAGCGCCCCCCAAAGGAATGTCGATTGAGTGTGTGAGCTGATGTTAAGATAAACAGTTGTTCCTGTTCAGTCTGTTAATAAATATCATATTCTTGATATTAAGCTGTTTCCACGAGTCCTTAAAATTGACTCTTCTTCATCCCAGTAAGATGAAGCGGCCGCTCGGGCGCAACAATATTCAAATCAATTCCGGTGGCCTGGCCACTTCTCCCGGTGCTCTCAATGCGGGCCATTTGCATGCGCAATATAGGCTATACTCTCAAAATATTATAACTTTAATTTCTACGATTTAAATTCTCGAAACATTTCGACTTTATTCTCGTAATATTTCGACTTTATTCTCATAGTATTTCGACTTTATTCTCGTAATATTTCGACTTTATTCTCGTAACATTTCGACTTTAATCTCGTAACATTTCGACTTTATTCTCGTAACATTTCGACTTTAATCTCGAAACATTTCGACTTAAATCTCGTAACATTTCGACTTTAATCTCGAAACATTTCGACTTTATTCTCGTAGTATTTCGACTTTATTCTCGTAATATTTCGACTTTATTCTCGAAATATTACGACTTTAATCTCGTAATTTTAGATTTTTTTTATTTTTTAAGGTGGCACTAAAACGCCGTCGTACTAATATTAACAAATACATATACATAGCCTATACATAAATAAAAATCCAAACATGAACATATATATATATATAGGCTATATATAGATACAATTATAAAAAATGCATTTTATGATGAACGCAGTAGGCAGTATAAGCACGTGACGCGCCATTCCCGCATCTGCGCCCGCGCCTGCGCTCTCTCTCTCTCAACTCATGTTTGCGGCTGAATACAAATGATCATCATAATTAATGGACAACTAGGCTATATCAGGGAAAAAACATCAGCAGTCCGGCGCAGAGAAAAGAAAATTTAAAAAAGCCCGAGACGAAGCACGTGCATCACTTTCAGGTAACTTTTGTTCATAATCCTGTTAAACTTTTTTGGCTATTGACGTATAACGTGTTTTAATGTCGGTAATAATTTCACCACCACCAACAACGCATCTGACTTAATATTCTAGTTTCCATGACTTAAAATGTATTATATAAAACAACGAGGCTATTGGTTAATTAAAAATAATCATATGGTTTCATTGAATAACACTGTTAAAATACATAGCCTAATGTAATACAAAATAAACAATTTACATTATTACAAATGCCTGCAAAGGGCACCAAAGGCCTGATAATTGCTGTTGTTATATTTACAGGACGATCAAATCCTTGTTTAATATTGACCAAACATTTAATTCAAATATTTTTGGCCACCTTTTTGCGATAGAAATGCTACATCCTCTTTAATTTCTCCAACAAAAACATGTGGACATCACAAACCTTACCAAAATTAACCATCATCATAGTATCATATCATAGTAAAACTGCTTAATTTTATTTTGTATGATTTCTGAATGCTTGAGACCATAAAATCAATCAGACAACTGTATTAATAAAATTATAGCCATAGTTAAGAGCTACAATTGTAATTTATAAATAACACAATTTAATTAAAATGTATTTATTTACTTTTAAATTTTATTAAAGTTCTGTTTTGGCCCCTTATAGTAGGTGTTTGTTTTTTTTGGGGGGGGGGGTTGTTTTTTGTTTTTGTTTTGTTTTTTGAGGGATGGGGCACAACAATACTATTCTACTTAGGGCACCCACTTGGCCAGCAGCGGCCCTAGGAAGGCACGATATTATCGGAATCGGCCGATAATGGCTTAAAATGTACACATCGGCATTGGCCCGATATGAAAAATTATACCGATGTGTCTTGGCGATAAGATGAACAACTCACATATGTTCAGGGTGTGTTACCGATAAGATCACGTCAGCAATGTGGTCATTCTTGAAGCAAAATTTTGCCTAAATGGTGATTAGATTCACTGTTGTGGATTACCACATTTAATTTGAGAATGAACATACAGAATAATGCAAGTGCCATAGAGTAAACAATCACTAGCACATGCAGCCTCCCCCAGGTCCTAATGCCTGTCTGGTAAGGCGTTTTATTTACGTAGGGGGCGCTGTTGGCCTACTTGTAATAAAATGAAAGTCAAATACACAAATAAAATTAAGATTGTGTTTCTGGTTAAATAAAGCAGTAATCAATGTCATAAAATCACGAGTATACTTTGATTTAAAGGTCAGAAGCTATAGCTTACTTGAATAAAAATCACAAACATGACACTTGTAAATTAAATAATTTTATATACAGATTTATTCATTAATGTGTAATATGTTACGGATTATGAAACTTAAATACAAGGTGCTCTAAAAGATTTTCAGAATTTTTACAGTGTTTTTGCTTTAGACCATCTACAAATGCTAAATCTTCAAATAAAATATTAAGGTTACCACTGTATCTGTCTGGGGAAAAAAATGCAGTGATTGATTTATAGTTGATTTATATTTATATTCAGCTTTCAGTGTACTCTATAATAATTTGTTTATAATCTCTGCACAGGAGAGACTTGGAGGAAACATATCGGTATCGGCATCACATATCAGCCAAAATGAACTGAAAAATATCGGATATCGGCAAAAATCCAGTATCGTGCATCTCTACTAAAAGGTACATTTTAGTACCCAAAGGGTGCAATTAGTAAGTTTTGAAAGGGTATTGACAGGTACTTATAAAATGATTAAATGAAAGGCTAAAAATCCTATTTATGTTACACAAGAATAGCTTCAAATACCTTAGGCCTCATGACTTCCTCAGAGGACATGCATACGCTGTTCAGGCAGGTTCTGTTGGGGCCACAGCTTGTGCCGTCCGCCCAGGGAAGACTCCCGTTCCTGGTCGTGCACACAGACTGCCCTTCTTGCTGGCACCAAAGCTGTCCACACACCTCGCTGGCTGAGGTGTTGGGACAATGTGAAAACTCCTCTCCAAATATCTGTTGGCACTGGCGATCCAGGCTGTAAGTTATTCCTGGCAGCTCAGTGGGTAAAGCCACTATCGTCTCAGGGGTGTCCAGTAAACAGTCTCCTGTTATTATCCAGAGGAAGAGTTAGAGTGTAGTAAATCATGAAATCAAAGAATTGTGTAACAGTAGGAACACTGGGCTCCTGGAGCTGACATTTAGGGAGACTCGCAGGAATGCACATCTGGGGGAGTGAGCCGCAAGGAGGAACAGTGAGCACAAATGCACGTGGGGAACATGGGCCACTGCCCACTTCAAATGATACAGCGGTTAAAAAAGGAAATGTGCGACACCAATACTACAGAGACACAGCCCGGTGGAAAGAATTACATTCCTGTTTTATGACTTGGAGTGAAGTGACAGGAATGCATCCTTTCTGACTCAATGGAAAGGAACTGAAAAAATAAGAATTACTAATTACAAGCAAAAGGTGATGTAAAAGTGTTTTACTATAAACGAGGTGAACCCCGACACTCAGTGCATAAGTTAAGCTGACTTTTTAATGGTATTCACAGGAATCAGTTCCCTGTGCTGTTGCAAACTCTTCCACTTATTGAAGTGAATAAGATTGCCCATGATGAAAAAAAAGAATAAAAATCAGGATTAAAATGCATTCAGCAAATTCTTACAAATGTAAACTTTGTATTTTTGCTGGTTTTGAAAATGCCATTTTCAAGACACATTGAAATTTAATGACTCTAAAAATGTCATGCCATGTTTTTTACTATCACTGAGACACTATTACAGTTTTTATTAATATTTTGAATCAGTTTTTATTTTTTATATTTTCTTTTTCATTTTAATTTTAGTTAGTAAATTTTAGTAATGCTGTTGTGTTTTTGTCATTTTTAGTAGTTTAGTAGTAGTAGCACACACATAGCTTTTAATTTTTTTTTAAATTTCAGTTAATTAAGAAACAAAAATTAATAATAATAAATAAATATAATTAATAATATTATTAATCAAATATATAATAAAATATTTTACTTAAATCATTATTTTCAAAAAAATCTTTAAATGTTCAAGAATTTTTTTTTTTTTAAATAAATATTATGAATTATCAATTCATAAGTTTTTGGAATGTTGCACTACACAACATTTTATAACCTGAAATAATAAAATATCAAATTGATTGACCTTGACACACACTCGGGTCTGCAGGGGTCATCTCTAAATTATAATTTCCTGTTTTATGCTTTGTTAAACAGTAATTATGTTATTTGTATTAGTTTTGTATTTGTATTTTTTTAAGAAATAATAATAATAAAAGATTATGACAAACTACTTATTTATTTTCAAGACTTTCATTCTTTTAATTAGGTGGGGCGTTTTTTCTTCATTATGATATCAGGACAGTTGTTTTACTCTTTTTGAATCATTTTTGACTTTATGAGCCAAAAAAAAAAAAAAATCCAATTTAATTCAGAAATTAAAAACACATTTATAATAGAAGACATGTAATCAAGTCACTGTACATATGAAAAGGTTTTTTTTTTTTTTTTTTTCCTTTATTTAGTCATTTAAATAAATTAAGAGGTATGGCCGGAAAAAAAACTGACCCATTATTGACCCAGTTAAAAATTTAAATGGCAAACAAATAACAATACATGTAAAATACACCATGATACCTATGAAGCCATATATAAAGATGAAGGATGCACGTACCATGTCCATTGTCGAAAAACTCTGTGACGTGCAAAGCACTGCAGGGAGACCAAGGCAAGGTCTTACTGAGCTGAGTGAATACAGGGGCCATGATATGGTGCTCGTCTAGATGTCCAAAAAGCTGCTCACAGTTCTTAGTGTCATCATGAGGCATACTCAAAACATGACCTAAAAGAGGAACAAAGTCATATTACCGACAGTCAAATCACAGTTGCTTAGGGTGAGTTTACCAGAGGACATCCAGACCTAGTTCGTGAGCAGTCGTGTAAGCAGCCTGAAGGCCGTTGTCCTCAATAACAGAACAGCTTCTTTTGGTGTCACACATGGTTCCAACATCAGCTACACCCAATGTGTCACAATTCTGATGTCCACAGATGTCCTGCAAGGACAAAAAATGTAATTCTTATTGCTGTTCCAGATTTGTGGTTAATAGTAAGAGCAAAAACATATTTGCCAGTGTTTCCATCATAAAACCAAGCAAATAAATAGTTTTGGCAGGCAGAAGACCTATGAAGTGAGAAAATGTAACTATGTGGCGTCTGAACTGTATCTCAGAAACATGCCTGGAGTCTTTTCCATCCTTTGCCCAGAGATCCAAGACAGAGACAAATGTTTCCAAAGCAGAAGACCACAAAACACACATGATTCAAGGCACATCTGGCCTTGGCACAGTCTGAGAGTCAGTCTCACATGTGTTCACCTTTCAGAGGAGCTGCTAAATGTAGACAGTCTGTTCCTATTTTCAGCCTCGTTTTCAATATGCCATAACGTCTGCTCTAGTAATGAACAATGTGGCAAACACTTTCCAAAAGCTCAAGTGCCACATGAGCGTTTTTAATGGTATACCTAAACAACCCCTTGTGCTTAAATTTCTTGAATGTGCACTTGCAGTGTACTTTAATCTTGTAGGTATATTTAAAAAACTGTACTTGCAGACAATATAATATTAAGGAAATAAAAGGCCACTTAAGTGTACTTAAAGAGAGTAGGCTTTCATGTTTCTTAACAGTGTTGGGGAGTAACTAGTTATATGTAATGGCATTATGTAATTTAATTACAAAATAAATGTAACTGTAATCCATTACAGTTACTGAAAAAAATGTTAACAGTTACAAAGAGGGTTACATCTGAATATTTTCTATAAAAAGCTAGGATATGCTGAAAAATATTAATATGTTGATTTTCCTGTTTTTGATGTTCCAGTGCTTTAAAAGTGCGTTCCAGTGTTGAGCTTTAAAATTAAATTATTATAATCTAATTCAATCGATGAAGGATTTTGAAATTCTGACAGGAATCAGTCTTGAGTACTAGTGTAAGGTTAACACTGCCTAGTTTAAATGTCTAGTTTTAATAATTTTATTATTACAAATTTTTGTAAATGTATTCATTTGTAATAAATACAAAATATAGGCCACACCCCAAATCCTAACCCTTACCATACAGTAAGTACATATAGTAGTTACTTAATATTACCCAATACTTAAATGTATAATTACACTGTAACAAGGACACCTTGTTACATAAAAAAATAAAGTGTAACCGTAATTGGTTATAATTTTAACTGAAGTGTTATTTCATATTTAAACATTTAAGGTTAATATATTTTAAATGTACTAAATTGCAGCTTCATCATTACAAATGTAATTACAAATATATTTAAATACATAACATAGACATTTCAATAGAAATAGCATTAAAGTATGTTTAGTTTACCATAAATTCTTTTAGTAATTAAAAAATTACATATATGTGACCCTGGACCACAAAACCAGTCATAAGGGTCATGAGATTTATGCATTATCTGAAAGCTGAGTAAATAAGCTTTCCATTGATGTATGGTTTGTTTGGATCGGACAATATTTGGCCGAGATACAACTATTTGAATATCTGGAATCTGAGGGTGCAAAAAAATCTAAATACTGAGAAAATCACCTTTAAAGTTGTCCAAATTAAGTTCTTAGCAATGCATATTACTAATCAAAAATTAAATTTTAATATATTTATGGTAGGAAATTTACAAAATATCTTCATGGAACATAAGCTTTACTTAATGTCCTAATGATTTTTGGCATAAAAGAAAAATCAATAATTTTGACCCATACAGTGTATTTTTGGCTATTGCTACAAATATACCCCAGCGACTTAAGACTGGTTTTGTGGTCCAGCGTCACATATGTCCTTACACTCTTAAAAATAAAGGTGCTTCACGATGCCATAGAAGAACCTTTTTTGTCTAAATGGTTCCATAAAGAACCTTTAACATCTGAAGAACCTTTCTGTTTCATAAAAGGTTCTTTGTGGCAAAAGAAGGTTCTTCAGACTGTAAAAAGGTAAGAAAGAGATGGTTCTTTAAAGAACCTTTGACTGAATGGTTCTTTGTGGAACCAAAAATGGTTCTTCTATGGCAACCTTTGCATTTAGTATGAAATTATGTAGTATAAATTTAAAATATTAAAACATTTAATTTAATTGTAAATATTTGCAATAATAATTGCAATCAAGTGTATAGGTATTTCCATAATAAGTACTCGTTGTATATATGCTGAAGTCCCCCCCCCCCCCACAAGGGATGATTGTTCTAAATTCAGCAAATGGCATGAATCTCACTTCATCATGGTCCCATAAATAGATATCGCCTGACTCTGAAATAAATAATAAATCACTGCTCACCTTTCTAGTAAAAAGTATGGCTGTATCGAAGTGCTCCGGATGCCTGTGGCTGGGCGGGTTGAAGAGCTGTTGCCAGGCACAGAAGTTGCGCAAAGCGACGCCTCCATTGCTGGAGACGGACGGCCCAACCTCTTCATCCTCCACAATCAGCATCTTCACAAGCACTATGTTGATGGAGTTCTTAATGCTGGGATGCTTGTAAATCTGAGCAGCCACTGACATCAAGGTCAGCATGTAGTGCTAAAGAGAGAAAACCAACAGGTTGCTATTCGTCAACTGTGCAGCAGAATGTTAAGTGTAAAAGCATGACATCTTGGCAGGACAGCTCAGAACTGCTGGAAAGGAACAGCTTTTACTCTGCGGACAGTTATTGTGTACAGTAATTTCTCCAGCTTTTTCAATACACTGCATTAGACAATGCATGGTAAAAAAATAAAAATAAAATTATACATTTCTGTATAATAATCACCGGAATTGATTACTCATATTTATATTATCTATATATTCCATTCAAATGGGAATCATTTTTAGCTGATATAGCCAAAGACCAAAGTTTTTTTTTCTGTTGACTCCACATAAATATGTGGTTTTTGTCAGAAAGCCCTGACGTCAACATTAGGAGCAGCTGGTGGTCCACACTGACATGGGTTGCTTTATGAGGCATTGTGTTTCCATCTGCAAATTTGGAGATTTGGATCCCAGTGTCAACATCTGGATTGCTATCTGCCTCATGATCCCAACCCGGACAGCGCATTTTTTCGCACTCTAGTCTTTTCCAATCATTTGTTTTCGATGACTCGATGAAGGAGAATTTCAGGGGGTGGTGGATCATATGTGGGTGTGAAGATCAGTACAGTACAATTCATATGAACCATGACTCACTCTCACACAACTGCAGTCTATGGTTTGTACATTTTGATGGGTCCCTCAAGGTTAAATAGCTCTTACTGTAAAAAGTTTTATCCTTCTTTCGAATTTAGAATAAGTATCTGGCTTAAAAGGGTGGGGTGTAGCCTTTAGCTGGTCTCCAAGCACAGTCAGCTTGACCATACTGGGAGACCAACCAGATAAGAACAACTTAAACCAGCTAAAACAAGCAAACAATTGTAAGTCAAAACTAGGAGAGAGCTTTTATTAGAGGTCTAAAGAAACAACTTTCATTAGATGTAAAGCTGGTAGACCATCTTGCACCAGAAAGCTACCAGTCCGTTATGTCATCTTAAAACGTTCAGGCTGGTTTTTGGAAGATGACAGCTGCACAGCTTAGACTTGAAACCAATCATGTTATGAAAGAGCTTCAACTAGATTTTTCATCTGTCAAAAGTGCTAAAATGAAACACGTCTTTAAATGTACACTTGTGAGCCCCTACCTTGATCTCATCTCCATAGAAATGTGTCAGAGAAGCGTCACCGACCACCAAAGTCTCAATAAACCTGGGCATCGAGACAAAGCGCCTGCGTCTAGACATCGAATTCTGCTCTTCATGTCTGATATCTGACAGCGGTTTAGAGTCCGGCGGGGACCTTGTAAAATGTCTTCTTTTAATGACATGCAGCTGCTCGGTTAACTTTCCAGATGTTCCCAAGCCGAGAAGTTTTGGTTCGATTAGATATTCTTTACCATTTGTGATAAATGATCCTAAAATCCCATGACATAAACTGACAGAGACGATAGAGTCCTCATCGGAGTCAACAGCGCCGGTGTAAAAGCAGCCTTTCAATAATTCTGCTCCAGCCTCTTCAGTTTGATTCAAGGACTTATAAAGTTCTGTCAGCTTGCTAGTGGACTCGAGTCTCTCTTCAGGTTTGGCTTTGATGCGATAAACCTTCAGTGCTGGCGATATAAAGGTGCTGTCCGGTGTCAAATTAAGTGTGAAATTCCTGCCGAAAGCCGCGAGTCTAAAGCTGGGCTGTTCTTCACTCCTCTTGGCCACTCGTCCAGCGGTCCTTCCAGTCAGCCGTACAGGTACAATCTCCTCAGTCTCAAATGAGTGAGTAGATGTTTCAGCGAGGAGGCAAACAATTAATATAGATGTGACTACACACGACCACATTTTATTAAACTGCAGTTATTCCAAAAAAAAAGATGAATTAATTTTTGAATTTACTAGCTATTTAAAATTATAATTATAAACTGGCCTTACTCTTCCGAAAACCATTAATATCATAAACATTTATAGTTAGTATCCAGAACATGCCCTCATTAGCTTAAATCTATTTTGAAAATGAATAAGACAGGCTATTATTTAATGCAACCTCAGTGTAATTGAATTAAAGCTAAAACGGAGCCAAGTTCGTGAGCTCGCAAGTCCACTGGACTGTCTCTGGATTGAGGCGCTGGTATTTATACTTTCTGAGAAATGAGAGGTTTATTTTTGATATCCAGCGCTGCTGCAGTCTCTCCTCCCACTGTGCGCTCATGAAAAACCTCTGGATCGGGTTTGCCCAATGAAAACTGAGAAGCACAGCCCTTCCTAAATAGCAACAGTTTGTCAGCTCAGTAGTTAATAGTACTGAATTTCTAGTTTTAAAGCGCTCTAGTAATATGTTCCTGCAAAATGTCAAATAATTTATGATGCAATAGTTTTTAATATTTCTCTCTCTCTCTCTCTCTCTCTCTCTCTCTCTATATAATGATTTTATGTAAAAATACGAAAAACATAATTACTTAAGTTTAATGACACATCAGCTACATCACTATTTACTATTTTGCAATGCTCTAAAAATAAAAACAATGTTTGTCATTGTAGGTGACAAACCAGACTATGGAGCGAGGGGACATAATATTCAGTCTCCACAAGGTGGCAGTAAGACACTGTATATGAATGTGGACAAGAACACGATCTTTTCATTCATGTTTTCGTTCCGATTCGTACAATCTCAAGCATTTTATGGATATTCTCTGACTCAGACACCAGAGGGCGACAATGAGGTAGAAATAAGTTAAAAGACTATACGTTTACACCTGCTTGAACCATTAGTACCTAAATATGTAGATTTTACATAAAATTATATTTAAAACTTTATATTTGCCTATAAGATAAACTCTATTACTGTAGGCCTATGACTATTGCCCAATGTACTTAATGTACTTATTAGAATTAATATTTTGCAAACCATTTTTGTTACATTAGCTGTAATATGTAAGCTTAAAATAAATTGATCTCCACCAACAAGGTTATAGTAAAAAAAAAACTTTTTGTAAACATTTTATGTTTATGACAACAACTAATCTAAATAATTTGTATGGTTCACAATTAGCCTTTCTGGATATCGACTGAGAGTGAAAATAAAATACACAAAAACAAAATATCCCCTGGTTTCCAGCAGATAGAGAACTTCCATTCTCTATAACCCCAGAAGCAATGTTATACAGAATATGACATGAAGGTTAGCAACGATGGTCACAAGCATCAAGAAAGGTCCTGATGTCCATTCTAAAAACAGCAAACTGATGGAGCTATTCCAATACCCAGACAGGCTAGTCCATAGTATCTCTATATCAAATGTGACTTGTTTCACTGTGGGCAAGGGCAAAGAAGCTGCAGTGTTCCCAAATGTGAATCATCTGGCAGTTCATGCAACAATTCACAGTAGGTGTCATCATGGCCAGTCATCTACTGTTTGTGCTGCTTCCAAAGAGCTTTCAAGGCCCTGTCATGACCACATGTGTGCAGCTCAGCTGATAAGAGGGGGTTGGGGGAAAGATGAAGGACTTGCTATAGCATCTAGCAGTACACAAACTTGCAGAGAACAGTTTGCAAACTATGAAAACAATCAATGATGGACCTGATTTATGTAGATTCTAATATCACTTTAGGGAATGCATGATGGTTAAAAAAAAGGGAAAGACTGTACATGGTCAGGTGATAACACAGCACATATTTTCGAATATCATATTTACATACATTATTCAATACACTGAAAAAACTAACATGTAAAATTTACTTAATAAAATCCTTGTAACAATTTGCACTAACACTTTTTAAGTAAAATTTACTGCTTTAATTTTAAGTAAAACACACTTTCCAGAATCAAGTAAAATCTATGTATTAATTGACTTAACATTTGTTAAAATATTAAGTAAATATTACTAAATTCTATTTAAGGTACACTGGAAAAAAAAAATTGCTAATTAAGTTAGGTAATTAGCAAAGGAATTGATAAATTTAACATGGCCAGTAAGAGTTAATGAGTAATTTTTACTTAAAATAATTAAGTTAAATCTGCAACACTTAAGTACATTTCACTCAGACATAAAATTTACTCAATATAGCACTGGAAAACAACCATGCTATTACAGCATGTGATTCACTTACAAACATACAAGTAAGCAAGTAGATAAAGCAGCTATAGGAAGGAACATAAAGTTGCCCATAGTTTTAGATGTTCAGTGCAATTATTAACAATAACTGACAATATATCTCTGTAATGTTTCTGAATACTATTAAGAGGTGACTCTTAAGTGATGGCTTTATGGATGAATACTTTTGAAAGTTCAAAATGTCCAATTTTTCTTGGTTATGTGAATGTTAAAGACAATGTTAAGGGGAATATTCCATTTTATTATTTTGCAAACATTATACTCTAAACCATCTTAGGCAAACATCCATATGGAAGCCCATTTCCGCCACGTAAGAAAAAAATTCATGCCTTAAAAAGTCGAAATTATGACATACTTAAGTCATAATTACAAAATTAAAAAGCCGAAATTATGACTTTAAAAGTCATAATTATGAGATACAAAGTCGAAATTATGACATATTTAAGTCATATTTACGAGATAAAAAACGAAATTATGACTTAAAAGGTCGAAATTACGAGATAAAAAATCGAAATTATGACTTGTCATAATTACAACATAAATCGAAATTATGACTTTACAAGTCAAAATTGACTTAATGACTTTCTAAACACATTCCAACTAAAATGTTGCAGAAAAACGTTCCATAAATGATGTAAAAATCATGTTTTTGTATACTAACATTTTGAGAAGGTTATTAAAGATCAGATAGCTTTGAATGAACATTCTATTGTCTCATGAAGTAAAATCATCAACATTATTAGGATCATATGTTTTGACACTTTTACCTCCTCTCATTAATAGATAAAAATCGGAACTGATTGCATTAAACAAAGATGCATTTAATTGTATAGGACATTTTATGAAAATTGTTATAATTTTATATTTTTGTAAAAAAAAAAAAAAAAAAGAAAAAAAAAGAAGTTTAAAAACTATGAGTATTTATTTATTTAAGACCGTTTATCCGTTTTTTTTTTGTTTTTTTTTTTGTTTGTTTGTTTTTTTTCCCCCTCAAAATCTTTTGACAATTATTCCACACCTCTACAAACGACACAAGTATTGTATGGAGTGGGAGGTAACCTCTGAAGCGTGGCTGGCTTGATGCTCATATTTAGAGAGCCAGAAGTGTATGCAGTGTTCAACATGAACCATGAGCTGTCATCTGAACTTTCCAAAAACTCTTATTACAATCTGCAATGTTTACATATGACGCAAAAGAATAAAAGAGAGAGCTGGTTTCACAGAGAGAAACACCATGCAGGGCGATGGATGGCGACTGTAGCAATGCTTAATTCTCATGACGGATGTACAGAACCGTGATCAACAGCATCACTGTGTGAATTACAATTTGAAGGATATCTAATCACCGCCAACAACGATGTCGGTTTTCCCCGTTGTTTTGTTTTGCCTCTTGCACATGCTGTTTTTAACGAAAATATACCTCTGTATGGAAACAGATTTTTGTGAACCTGTTCGACTTGACCGTGAAAATTTCCCAAGTCATGACAAACTGAACAAACAACTTGTTTTTTACAGAATAAACGCTTTTAATCAGGAATTTTATCTTAATCTTCTGCCTGACTCCAGTTTTCTGGCTCCTGATGGCACATTTCAATATGACACATCATCTTCAAGTGCTTTTTTAGGAGGTGATTTTAGAAGATGCTTTTACTCCGGTGATATTAATACAGACAGGAATTCATATGCAGCTCTCAGTCTCTGTGGAGGTGTCCGAGGAGCGTTTTCTTACAACGGGATGGAGTACCTCATAGAGCGCAGGTCGACCAACACAGCACCAGGACTGATCTCAGATGATGCTGAAAAAACCCACATCATCCGCAGGAGAAGACATCTTCACGCTCCGAACTCAACATCTAGGTGCGGAGTTACATCCAGTTTAAACGAAGGCGTTGTGGAGTCGTTAGAAAAGTACAAACATGTGAAGGGACACTCGATGAACTTAACAGAAACTTTGTTGAAAAGCATGAGCAGATCGAAAAGATTCGCCTCGATACCGAGGTACGTAGAGGTCCTGGTTGTTGCTGATGAGTCTATGGCAAAATTCCACGGCGACGACCTGAAACATTACCTTTTGACTCTCATGTCTGTCACTGCAAAGCTGTACAAACACCCCAGTATCTTGAACGCCATCAGTATAGTGGTTGTAAAGCTTATGGTGATTAATGAGGCAGAAAAAGGACCCAAAGTATCCAGTAACGCGGCACTAATGCTGCGCAATTTCTGCACCTGGCAGAAGAAGCTGAACAAGATCAACGACAAACACCCAGAGTACTGGGACACAGCTATTTTGTTTACAAAGCAGGTAAGAAAGGAGGTTCTCATATGAGTCAATGAGGTTATTTAAAGATACGAATAGTATATTATTAAAGACACAAAGAACTGTAATTCAATTAAATACATATCTATGCTTTTTTTCTTTTTGTACGTCTGAATTAATGTTTTAATTTTTGTGGGGATTAAGGTAAAAAAAAAAGTCTGGATGCTGTGTCTGTGTCTTATTGCAAATAAATAGATTTATTTGGAGATCCCTTGAGACCCTCATGACTGTGCAAAGACAATTAAGTTTTTTTGTTTTGTTTTGTTTTTTTAGAATATAATCTTGACTCAAAATATAAATACAGAAAATACAGAATTTACATACAATATTTGAAAAATGTTTGAAAATAATTTGAAATTTTAGAATTTCACTCACATTTATTCAAGGTCCCAGTAAAGTATATCTTCATTTGCACCACTTGACATTTGTCATTTAGGTAACTGAATCAAAATATTTACACAAAGATTTCTCCTCTTAATCATCTCTGACATGACATCTTTCAGCAATTTTTCCACAATTGAAACACTTTCTATACTAACATGACATGCCATCTGGATAGAAACTAGTAAAACGTTTCAGGAAATAAGTCTAGGGAGTGCCCCTAAAAGAAAATGTAATTCTCTGCCATTTGATTCCAATATAAACTTAAAAGCACCATTACATCACCAGAAAGCTGAAAGCACACGTCATGAGTGTAATACTGACTCAAGCAGAGAAGTGATCCAAGTCAGCTGTCATTACACTGCTAACAATTATGCCAAGGTACCTGTGCTACACCTGTTATTTCAGCCAAATTAACTCACACATTTCTATTACAGCAATGCAAACTACTACTTTGCTGCTTGGGATGTTATATTTTATTAAGTATTAAAATAAAAATTGATGTAACTTCTCATGGCCATCTCCTTTAAACTGCCCCACTCGTTAGATTTGACAGCATGAGAAAGCTGAAACATTCATGTCAAGATAATATTGGAATGTATTCAGCCTTCCCAAATGTTCTCCCTGAAGTCTCCAGGTGGCTGCAATATTATGATGTTCTCACATGGTTCCATCTGTCCTCTTAACAATGTCGTAACTACAGCTGTTTACAGGCATTCTTGGCCACCTTCGCTGCTCCACACAGCCCTGTGCTTCTCATTATGTCAATACACAATAATAAATAATAATAAAAGCATTTTAATCTGACAAATCGGAAATAGACAGTTCACACACATACGCTTTGGATCAGACCTAATCACTAGGGAAAGCTCATTGAGGAAGCACGGATTATGGAGATTATTAAACGATTACTACTGCAACCCTGGCTATCATCTTCATACTGCCTCTGAAACACTCGATGCTTGTTACGTCACATTGTGTTTCATCACTGATTTCACACTTTAATCATTCTCTTCACAGGACCTGTGTGGGGCCACCACGTGTGACACTCTGGGTATGGCTGATGTAGGCACCATGTGTGATCCCAAGAGGAGCTGCTCAGTTATTGAAGATGATGGTCTCCCCTCAGCCTTCACCACTGCACATGAACTAGGTGAGAGCTCAGTCTTTGGTGAGCAAAACAGGTGAACTAAAGGTCCTTTGTCTGCGTTCTCTTCCCAGCACTCACTCTGAGACTCTGTCTGTGGTGTAATTAAGTTGAATCTTTTAGGGTGATGGGATTTTGGTGAGGCTTCTCACTTCTGAAATTCTATCTTTGATTCCTTGATCTTTAAACATGAATGTTGTCCCAGCTGTTTCAAGAAAAAAGTCCTGTCACGCTTTATGATGAAATTAGAAGAACAATGACAACTGCATTCAAGAGTTTTTCCACTTCTCTTGATTCCTGTGAAAACAAAGGTTTAATAAAAGACAGATGGAAAAACATTAGCAGATGCTGAAAGAACCACATTCACTGGGACTGGTGCATCAGTGCCATCCTTATATGGTGTGAACAGACCTATGAAACTCTTTGTACATGATAGACAGATAGATAGATAGATAGATAGATAGATAGATAGATAGATAGACAGACAGATAGATAGATAGATAGATAGATAGATAGATGTTGTTTTTGTTGACAAAGTAAATACAACAATGAATGAATGTGACATGAAATGACTAAATTTAAAATATATTCTTATCATTGGACAAAAACTCTTAACTATAACTATATATTTCCATTTTCTGCTATGAAATTGAAAACAGACTGACATGGCTTGACTATTTCTTTGGCTCTTGCCCAGGGCATGTGTTCAGTATGCCACATGACAATGTGAAGGCTTGTGAGGAGGTATTTGGAAAGCTCAAGGACAATTATATGATGTCTCCCACACTGATCCAGATTGACCACAACATGCCCTGGTCTGTTTGCAGTGCTGCCATCATCACAGACTTCCTGGACGCTGGCCACGGTTAGTTTGACTGCACTGTTGCAATCAACCATGACGTGTGTGTCTCAGCAATGTCGAACAAATACATTGCTCAGCTACACAAATCACCAAAACTAAATGTATAATTTGCATTAAGTACCCTTTGCTCTCCAGGTGACTGTCTGCTGGATCAGCCCCAAAAGCTATTGGCTCTTCCAGATGATCCTCCGGGCATCAGCTACTCGCTCAGCCGTCAGTGTGAACTGGCCTTCGGCTCAGGATCCAAGCCTTGTCCGTACATGCAGGCCTGCTCCAAACTGTGGTGCACGGGGAAAGCTAAAGGACAGCTGGTGTGTCAGACTCGCCACTTTCCCTGGGCTGATGGTACGACCTGTGGCAGCAATAAGCTGTGCTATCGGGGGATCTGTACTGATAAGCAAAATACCACCAAAAACAAGGTGAGTGATGTGCTAAATACAGTATATCTGACTGCAGACAAATGCACTTGTATTGTTTTACTTCACACACGTCAATCATTTCTGGATTTTAAAATGTACACTACTGTTCAAAAATCAAGATGTTTTTGAACAAAGTCTTTTTCGGTCACCAAGGCTGCATTTATTTAATCAAAAATACTGTAAAAATAGTAAGAATGTGAAATATGATGACAATTTAAAATAACTGTTTTCTGTTTTAATATATTTTTAAAATGTAATTTATTCATGTTATGGCAAAGCTGAATTTTCAGCATCATTACTCCAGTCTTCAGTGTCACATGATCTTGCAGAAATCATTCTAATATGAGACCCTGGACCACAAAACCAGTCATTAGTTAAAATTTTTCGAAAATGAGATTTTTACATCAACTGAAAGATGAATAAATAAGCTTTCTATTGATGTATGGTTTGTTAGGCAATATCTGGCCGAGATACAACTGGAATCTGAGGGTGCAAAAAAAATATGAATATTACTAATGAAAAATTAAGTTCCCTGTCGATATTCTCACTCGTACTGCGTCATAAGACGCTGTATGGGAAAAACTCTTTTTTCCTCTTCCACTGAAGGCTTTTCAATC
>JAFVLL020011012.1:0-12821 GCA_021397915.2 Tor tambroides
TATCTCGAAATAACGAGATAAGTTTTCTTTTTTTTTTTCCTCACCATGCGGTTCAGGGCTTCCGTAGTTTTCTCATTTGTGCAGAGGGAGAGGCACTTCCTTCAGACTGAGGCTTATTAATTTCACTTTTGGTGCGAAAGGGCCTTTACAATTGCCAGAAATATAACTTCTGGGTTTATTAAAAAACAAATAAGCAAGCCCAGCCCAGGTGACAAAAAGTAACGTAATGCATTACTTTGCATAAAGAGTAACACAATTAGTTACTTTTTTATGGAGTAACAATATTGTAATGCATTACTTTACTTTCTTCAAAACTGATGCACATGACGTCACATGAAACCCATTTTCAAGAGTTTGCTTTTCAGGCCTCCAAAATGCCGTTGTCGTGAACGGCCAAAACACATGACACATTTTGTGTTTTTAGTTGAAAATGGTTTCATGTAATGCCCCCATCTTCTAGTTCTGTTTAGTTCCTATTCATGTGTTTCCATTTGTTATTATCTGGTTGTTCTAACCTGTGTCGTTACCCTTCTTAGCTATTGTGTATAAGCTTTTGTGTTTCCTGTGTTCCTGTCGGATCTTGTCCTTGGTGGGTTCAGTTTAGCTTTCATTGTTTGTAGTTCCTTGTTTTCTGAGTTACTTGTAGCTTTGTTATATTATTAAAGAATTACTGTATATGGATCCTGCTCTTTTTCATCTCAGAGTCACCCTCCCAGTGTTATGTGCGATAGTTTATGTAACCCATTTAATGGGAATTTTGTCTCTAATGCTTAAAAATTTCACCAGGAACACCAGTGTACCAGATTTGGTACTTGAGGAAAAAACATGTATTTCCTCTCTTTTTTTTACATTTATTTCAGGGTCTAAGCACTGAATCTGGTCCATCACAGAGTTCTGAGAGACTGTCTACTGTGTCTTCTCATTTCATCCTCCTTTCTGCTTTCTCTGCATGCTTGAAAACACCAAAGCCTTTCTGTCACCCTGCTGTTCCTGACCGCTAGTCCGAAAACTCTCTTTACACTTCATTTCAGAAATGAATATCCATGATTGATGAGAGCTGACAGTGGAGTTATAATTTACGAAACAAGTGCTACCAAGAGGACAGATCGTTTATGTGATAAAATTGAACTTTAAGGAATTAAAAAGAATATTCTGTATCTCTCCAGGCTTGCATTTGTAATAATAAGATATAACAGGCATAAAAGCCACCCTGAAGTAAAATGTATTTGATGAAGTAACATACATAAACAGTATTATATTATAATATATATATATATATATACACACACGCACACACAAACACACCACACACACACACACACAGAGAGAGAGAGAGAGAGAGAGAGAGAGAGAGAGAGAGAGAGAGTTGTTCATTTAACCATGTTTGGCTTTTTATTTATTTATTTATTTATTTTTTTAAATTAAATTATAATATAATGTTATATAAATTAAATAAATAAAAACAAGTGAATACAATTAATATACATTGCAGGGGAAGACATTTTTTTCCCTTAAAGATCTTTCAGCTCTTTTTATTAACACTACAGACATATGCCAGTTAGTAGACAAAATCCATTTTTTTCCTAATGAAAAAAAAAAAAAAAAGTTGGTGTTGAGATATTTTGCATTTTTTTTCGCTCTGCCAGCCCAACATTATATAGAAAGGGATTTTACCCTGGGGGCCCTTTGCCTCATTGCATTTCTTTCTCACTGAATAAAAGTGTAATGTAGTACTAGAAATGCAATCTGGCCAGTGCCATTGGTGTGATAGTTAGCGGTTGGGCTGCTTCAGATGTGTGTAATTGCTGATAACAATGCATGTAGTCAGAATACTTCTCCCCAGCGTGCACTGCTTATTGACTGGCTGAAGCCGTGTTTGTCTGCCCATGTTCTATACATGTTCTGTGGTGAGATGCGCAGTATGCTCATGCTCGTGTCCTCAACCTCGTCTATGTCCACAGTGGGTTCAGTTATAATTGTTAAATAACATTGCCTCTGAGTATTTCAAACGGACGCTTTATCCCTGTACTACTCTGAAAGTCTAATTTTCTTATGCAAATTGGCAAAAGGATTCACATATTCATGATCACATTATTATCAGAGTAATCTCTGCATATCCTGTGTTTGTCTGTTTTGGTCGGCACAACTCCCAGAGGTAAACAGAGAGGTTTGGCTGCAGTGATGGTAATGAACTGGTCATGTGACAACTTTTTATTCTCTGTTACTCAGCAAGCAGTTGTGTGCAATAATTGATTTTGAAAATTGCATATTATGGGCTTTATACAGGGTCCAAATAATTGGGGACACTTTTGCCACACCTGCCAATAACAGATGAATTGTGAAAATTGAATGGTCAACAATGGACCTTACTGTACATGAAGCTGCTTTTTATGATATTTTTTATGACATTTGCTCCTACTACAGTGGTGTTACTTAGGTACTTTCCCTTTTAAATTTGTGACACACAGTCATTGTGTCAGTCTCTTTTTAGAATTGCATCAGCTTGCATTACGTAATCTTATTTATTAATAATATAATAAAATTATATATATATATATATATATATTAATATACAAAAAAAAATCAACATCTTTAAATAAATACTTCTGTATTCCTCACTTATTTTTTAATTTGATTCTGTTATTTGCAATCAGTGTTGGGGAAAGCTACTTTTTAAAGTAATGTATTACAATATTGCGTTACTCCATTAAAAAAATAACTAATTGCATTACTAGTTATTTTTCATGCAAGGTAATGCATTGTGTTACTTTTGCGTTACTTTTTGACACCTGGGCTGGGTTTGCTTATTAGATTTATAATAACAAAAAACCCAGAATTTACAGGAGAGGTGTCTCTGAATAAATGGGAATACAAAGGGCCAGATTTACTAACAGCTTGTGCCAGCGCAAACAGTCTTTTGCCGTTAAAATAGTACTGTCAGGATTTACGTAAAATGCGCAGTGAAGAATTAGCGCTGAAAAGGTGAGGACACGGTTATTTTTTCCGCCTGACCTTATTGAATATGCATTTATAGGAGTTTCCATTTTGGATGCAAAATTTATGGGAAGAGAGTATTAAAATGAATCACACAACGCGATTTACTAATGTTTGCGCTTCTCAAATTTCTGGTATTTGCGCCATTATTTAATGCCCAGAAAAAAAAGCAGGTGCTCTTAAAGCAGGTGCTAATTTGCGCTGCTCTTGGTAGACTGCACTGGTCATTATGGAAATGGTCTGGCTGCGTCTGTGTTCTTTAATGTGTGCATTGTCCGTAAATCACATGCAGATTTTTTTCCCTCCCACCAGCGCTTTTATGGAATTGCGCTCTAACGCTAATTTGCCCTGTTTAGTAAATCTGGCCCAAAGTATCTTTGAAAAAGAGATATTTCCTTATAAATTTAAAAGTAATCTGTTCATTTTTACTAGTTACTTGAAAAAAGTAATCTGATTACATAACTAGCACATTACCCCCAACACTGTTTGCAGTGCTTCATGGGATTGTAGTTCTTTCTATCATTAACATTAAGTACACAGTCTTACCTTTTTCTTTTTTGGTTTGATTTTCAAAGACTTTTTTTGCTTTAAATGAAGTTTGTAATGTTGTGATTCAGCTCATAGGTGTTTAATTTGGTTAATGGCTTTAAAAGAGATATTGTAAAAGTTCCTATGGGAAAAACGAATAGGAAAATACTTTTGGAACCAAACCTGCTAAAAAAAGTGGACAGGCACTGCTGCACTTTATAATATGCATGTCTACATGAAGCTATTCTGGAGCTGTGAAATGTCAAGCAGCCAAACACGTATTTTGCAGGGAGACATGAAAATAAATTAGCATAAATCATCAATACAAATGGATCACTATAAAGACATGGACATGTATTATAATGTCATGGCTGTTGTTGTCCTGTTAAACATGTGTTAACCACTACTACAACGTGCTAGCAACACTACATAGTGCTGACTGACCTCCTAGCCTGCACCGTCGTTTCTGTTTGTAAGCAGGTGGGACAAATGATTGGACATGTGTCTTAAGCTCGGATCTGTGCGTTAAGCCCTGCAGTGTTAAATCAACTTTTTTCCCCCTATTTTGGTGGCTTAATGCAAGAAAAACGTGTTACTCCACGAGTTCTGAAGAAAAAATCCTCTATAAAAATCTGATGGAAATTCCACTAAGGTAGAAATTGTTACATGATGTGCAACGTCACGGCAAATGTTTTCTTTAGTAATTGCTTTTATATGAATTGCACACAACACTTACAACAGCGAGGGTCAGGCTATCACTCTTACAATTAAATTTAAACCATGTATTATGTCGCAGCTCCTTATGAAGCTGCCGGCCACCTGGTGAGTAAATCTGATTTATTTACTGGCCAAAGCCAATTTTTGCTTTCATTTGATGCTTGGTGAGTGTTAATTTTGGACCCTGATAGACTGCAGGAACCATAACATGTTTTGACATTACAGAAATACATTTTCCATTAGGAGAGGAGGGATAGAGATGCCGAGCCCAGCCACGATCATGATTCAACACAGTTCTCAACATTAAAAGTGCTGTGAGCAAAAATGTCTCTATATCCAACAGAAATCATGGAAATGTGTCTTGAGAAATCTAGACTTAAACCCTGTCGAAATATGCACGCTTGTGGCCGTTTGAGAAAGTAAGTGAGTGCTCAAGACTGGGTCTGAAAAATGCAAACTAAATATATAGTTCAGAGTGGTGTCTTATAACTCATCATGATCGGGAACTTGTGAGATGTTGAGGAAAACTTTACAGTGCAAGTTAAATTAATTAGATATTATATAATATACACCACTATTAGTAATATCAAAAGGCCACACTGGTTTAAATAAACTGGTGTAGTGTATTGAGGGTCAAGATAAACAAAAAGTAACCATTTCTATTTCACATCACACCACAATAACTAAACTTGTTAAACATATGGAGTGCAAAGTGTTATTTCAAGAAAAAAGAATAATGAAAAGTGTTATAATCAAAAAAATTTTACTTGCATTTTTACAACAAAATATGTGTCCCCCAGCTGACAAAAAAAAAAAAAAAAAAAAAAAAAAATATATATATATATATATATATATATATATATAAAGAAAATGAAAATGTTAGAAAATGCTACTTCTGAATGTTTTATCAACATTCAAAATGTCCAGCTTTTTTTTTTTTGGTTATGTGAACATTAAGTGGGCATTCCATTTTATCTTTATTTTTATCTACATCTAACATTTTTTGAATGGTCTCTGTTTTTTAAATGTTTTAAAAGTGTTGTTATTTTTTTCCAAATAAAATGTTCCATGAACATTGTAGATAACCTTTTTTTGTGCTAACGTTTTGAGAACGTTCTATTAACATTACTGGAAGAACTTTATTCATAACTTTATTCATAAGTTCTGAGAACAGTCCTTGGAAATACATAGCTACGTGTACAATTGGTCAAAGTGTTGGCTTTAGAACAAGCCCAAAACCATATTTTAGCTAATCAAAAAACTGGCCAATCAGAAATACTCTTAGCCTGTCAGTCATTTTGTGTATTCAGGATTGGTGACATCGATTTGGCTGACATGTCTTTGGAGGGCGTGGTTTTTGAAGAGAGGGTGTGTGATTGAAGTTATCAAAATGGCGGGAGTATTTTATGGCCACCTTGAATGTTTTTGAAATTAATTAAGCTCTCATTTCAGACCTGTGCTGCATCTGATGTCACGATTGTTCATTGTTTACCACATTTAACTACTGTGTGTCACTTCAAAGTCAAGAGAGGCCAGCAAGCTAATTGATTAGCATATTAGCAAAACATTAGCAGAGACAAATCAAACCAATTAGAAACGTCCTTGCATGAATCACACGTGCTCGGAACGCTTAGGTTTTCAAGGCTTCCGAGTCACTGACAAGCCAAATGAGTTCTCAGACCCGGAGCTGAGAGGAGGCTACGCTAATGAGACAGCAGCTTTTCTTTTGATACGGCTCCAGCAGCTCTCCTCATTCTACTGAGTAGGAGGTATGGCGTAAGAATTCATTATTAAACAGATCTAATGTGTGAGTTATTTACTGAGGGGGCTCTCCCTCAGGTGGGCGCTGTGTTTGAAGTCGTTTTACATACAAGAGGGAAGCGAGACACTGAATGCTAATGTCACTCTTCTTGTTTCCTGGAAGCGGCTTACAGTGCTTTGAAGCTTACACAATATCATTTGGGTCTGTCGCAAGGCTGCGGGAACAAAGCCGCGATTGGGCGTCATCTCTGCAGTCAGATATCCATGACAACGCTAGCCGTGTTTAAAGCCTTGAAACAACATGTGAACAGCACGGTGATGCTTCAAAAAGGAAATTACAAGACATTCTCTGAAGTATGTTAGTAATTCTGAAGGAAATACGAGTGCTCACCATGCAAAACAAGAGTAGTGTTAAAGTTTTAGGTGAAATGACAATTTGAAAAGTTACAGGGAAAAGGGAAAACAGAGAGACTGGGTCTGTCTCACTAAAAAATGGTTCATATTCATGTGCAAGTGTGTTCACATATAAATTATTTTTTACCTTCCCTCCAATGTTGATGAATCCAGATTAATCTACCTGATCTCATGATGAAAACATACTCTGGGAACTTTTTCGCAAGATGCGTAATACGTACCAATAAGTACATATCACTGCAGTTTCCAACAGAAATGAACACTAGAGGCGGTAAAACAGCGAGCACTTTTAATGGTTTTTGTACACAGTTATGATTACAGCTCCATATGTTTCTCTTTCCGGATGTACTGTGGCAAGTTTTCTTGGTAGCTCAGCCGGCATAGAATTGGACTTACGATGCGGAATCCTTGGGTACGAATCTTGTCAAAAACGCGACTCACGATTAAAAATAGCTGAAAGACCGAAAAACAAGCTAAAATGGCATGCTTGTGATTGTGTTTTTACGTCACATTTGCTTTTGTTAAGCGGGTAGGTTTAGGTGTAGTGCATATGGTACGTTATTTTAAAATGTCATGGAGCATTAGAGTTATAGCGCCACTCAACGGACATTTCAAGTCAGAACTGCGGTGACACCGACAAAACCAACGTCACATAAAACGTACCATATGTACATTCATCTGCTCCGGAAGAAAAAAACTAACACTCTTTAGCACCACTCAGTGGACATTTCACATCGAATATGTCATGAAACTTACATGGCAGTATGTATTTCGCGTTTTGTGAAAAAGTTCCCAGAGGTACATTTTTGTTATTCTAGATGGGGGAGCATGTGCCTGCAGTTAGTAATTAGCATAAAACACGCCAAAAATCATCATAAAATGGCTTTCTGCTCAGTCTTTGTGTGCATATGTGTTTAATTCTTCACAGCCCAAAAAACCTGCTGAAAACCTGTGTAGCCTGCTGAAAAATACATCTTAAACTAGCCTAAGCTGATTTACTGGTCTTAGGTGGTCTCGCAGGTTGTCCTGTTGGCGGATTTGGCCACTTTTCAGCTTGGGTGGACTGGAAAACCATTTTAAACCTGCTAAAAACATAAATACATGCTTCTAAAACCAATATGAGTCTATGATTTTTGTGTTCACATGGTTCAGTAAATTTAAGGCAATGGGAGATTTTTAAACTTTAATCTCAAATAGTATGGTTGCATAATATTCAGTTCTTGGAGATATATCTAGTATGCCTATATTTTTCAAATAATTTTGGCCTACATTAATACTTGTTTGGAAACAACACAAATTCTTTAAGGGAATAACACATTCATTTTCATTTCTGAGCAAAAACTATTTTCTCAAATTCAAGTGGTGATCCAAAAGTTCACTTCAAGAATGACCGTACTACTGATGCGATCTTATCGCTAGCTCTCTTTCACGTATGAGTTATTGCAGTGCATAATCAACACGTCATCTTATCTGCAATATCGGCATCATATTTCATATTGCGCTGATGCTGATGATTACTTTTTAAGCCTTTATCGGTCGATTCAGATGACGTTCTGATAATATTGTGCATCCTTATTTAGTAGTTTGAACATCAGCGCACATATAGCAGAATTTAAACTAAAATTTGAATGGAGTTTGTGCGTTATCAGGTTCAAGCTGAATGTAGAATTGAATACGTTGTGTTAAGAAAGAACCCAAAACAGAATGTTTGAGGAGAATATCAATACAGTGCAGCCTTGTAATTAGACTTGCAAAAAGAAGCCTGTTTTGTAAAATTAATATTCATAGATTTCCCAGTTCAAAAGTTCATTTTTTCCCCACATATTTTGCATACTTGCATGAATTTTGAAAACTAAAATTAGATCGTTGTTAATGCAGCGGTGTATGAACATAGGCATTTTACAGGAGTTGCACAGAGCACATTTACCTAGAGCACCTTGATTTTTGCAAATATGACAAGGCTAACGATGTGAACCTCTGAATTTTAAAAAGTCACCTTAAAAACATGCAAAAGAAACATAGTGTCTCATTGTTGCTGAGCGCAGCTTTGCAGTAATGAGTGAGACTGTCCTGGGTCAGTGAAGAACTCAAACTTTTTAAATGATTATTCTTGGCACACTGTGCCCAATCACATCTACCGTGTAGCATACTAAGTAGATCATTCCAATTAGGAGAAAACAACATTATAGTGGAAAACACAGGAACTCACCTCTGTAGTTTAGTCATTTAATACAGTATAGCAAGCATAACAGAAGCTGGTTTCCTGTAATAGAGTCAACAGTGAATGATGGATGGACTGCCATAGACACCTGGAGGAATGAAACTGACTGTCAAGGACATTAATAACCTAGTCTTTGTCAATGTCTTGTTAGTAAACAAGGTCCTGATGTGAAGTGGCCCAGGATTCACCCTGATCAGGTAGCTTCAATTAAATTTGGGGCTATTAAGGTTAATTTTACAAAAATTATCAAGAAAATTGTCAAATTGTCAACAACAACAAAGCATTTTAATTGCATCTTTGTTTTAATAATCTTTCATCATACTTTAAAGAAATGGATATTCTGATATATTTTATAATTGTATAATTTTTACTGTAGTGTGTTTTCTTGAATGCACTAAATTGCAACTTCATGATTATAAATACAAAATTAAAATATATTAAAGCCAGATGTTTTGTGCACAAAGAAAATGCAGTGTATTTGCATATTTAAGCCCCTTCCCCTATTTAAGTCTATACCCATGTCATAGTAGAATTTGTTTTTAATTAATAAACATTTTTAATTTAAAAAAAATCATGGTGAAAGTGTCTAGACAATTACATATTACAGAAAACAGAACAAGATTTTTTGCAGTAATAAGAGTTTAGAGGGACAATATGTCACATCACAATACGAAACTGATCATAAAATGTGGGATCCTCTTTTTTGAGAGATTCCATTAAGATTTGTATGCTTGTGTGTGTTATTTGATATTACTAGAAGCCGTTATCCCACCCTTGACTTTTGTTGTGTTCATAAACCACATGCGTTATCAGGTATAGCTTTTCAGTTGTGTGGCATGAAGTGCCCTGTGCAAAAGGAATACAAATCTCTGTTCTTTACAATGATGCACAGGATGATTGGTGAGTCACGCTCACCTAATTTGGGGCCGTTCATGAGCTTCTCCTGCCCCTGCCTTTGATCATGACATGTGTGACAGCAGAAGTCACAGCCATACAGCCGGAGGCCTTCATTAAACAAACCTTAACAATCACTGCGGCTGCTATCATTCAAGATGGTTTTGCTTAAGCGTTGATCAGCATCCATTTAAAACCCTAAATCTAAAAAGAAACGTGAGACGAGTGGAAACGAATGTGTTTTTCTCGTCGGCAGATCCACAGAGAGACAGTAGGCATCAAAGAACGCTTAGTATTCTTTTTCACTGCGGAGGTCTGACACCACTTAAGTTTTCTTTTCTCCCGAATGTCATTTGATGCGGTGAAATTAAACCCTAATCTTTACATACAAAATGCAGCTATCAAGAATATGCGATGCTAATTGCCCCCTCTCATTTTGTAGCTTTAAATTTACATTTTAAGAAAAGAAAGCAATTACGCCTAAATGACAAATTGATTGTTTCAGAAGGTTCATCAGCAAAACTAAACGATAAATACATTTCAAAAAACTGATTTACAACAGCCAACACTTTTTACAATGGAGACAATTCTAGAAGAGAGATGTCTTTCTGACACTTTGTGACATTAAAAGACAGTTAACGGAGTGGAAAAAAAAACTTTTAGAGTACAAAGTGCTGCAAAATGACAAAAGCACTTGGAAAAACAAGAGTGTAAATTTTCATTACAAAATATTGAAGTCTAAATTCTCATTACCTTCCATTTAATAAACTCAGTTTGGTTGCTGAAGCAAGACGAAGTACAAAAACTCAGAAAGTTCTCTGAACTTCATAACATTATTAGTCTATATAAAATTGTTTAGCTGCACAGAGCAATATTTTTCTGTGCTTTTATGGGACTGTCTATTGAATATATAAGACAAAAGTGAAAAATTCCCTCTCTTCTTAATCTCTTCTCTTCAGATAAAGGGATTCCAAATGATTACAGCCTTAAATTATTTTCTAATCTCACTCAAACAACACAGAGATGTAACATTTGCCAATTTCACTCTGAATAAAATCCTCAAATCCAGTCATGGAATTGTTTCATCTAATTTCACATTGTGCTGTACACAGAGAAGGCCTGCACCGTCTCTCATGGACTGCTTAAAACATACATATAATGAAAATGATGTGGTTTATAACAGCTCAAGTACATGCAACCCCCTCGTTTTGTGAAAAAGAAATGTGCTTAGTTGTATTTAATGTGCACTTGTAGTGTACTGCAAATCTTAAAGGTAAATTACAAAAAAGAGAAGAAAAAAAACTGTGCTTGAAGATAAATGATATGAAATAAAAGACCACTTGAGTGCACTTTATATGTATCTTAACACACTTAAACACACTTTTAAAAAGTGCACTTTGTAATAATGTTGAAGTAAAAGTTTTAAAGTACATTTTAAAGCATTATGTTTTAATAATCTTGTTGGGATTTAAAGAGGACACTTATTTTGGTGCATTTACCTCCATACTAAAGCACATGTAAAATACCTGATTATAATTTTTTAAACTGAAATATAAATGTAGTATAACCGAAGTATAAAAACTGTAGTGTGTTATTCAATATTATCTTTAAAGTAAATATAGTTCACCTGTACTATATTGCAACATCATTACAAATGTGAAATTACAAATATTTTTAATTAAATCCATATCTTACAAGTTTGAGCTTAAATCAGTGTTTTAATCATCTTTTTTCATGCTTTAAAGAAATGGACATTCTGATGCAAAGGACTTTAAAATTGTATAGTTTTAACGTTAATGTTATTAGATTATTAATATATTTCAAATGTGCCAAATTGCAGCTTTACCATTACAAATGTGTAATTGCAAATATATTAAAATACATGACATATAAGTTTCAATATAAAGTATATTTTAGTTTACTTTGAATAAAAATAGAATACGGACTATCATGGGGAACAGCCATTGAATGATGCAGTGGGAAGGTCATTATTTTCTCTATGAGAGGTTTGTAATAGTCATTGCATTAGCTCTAGTTATGGATGCTAAGCTATTCAAAGGCGTTAGATAAGGGCCTACGTTATGTATGACGTTCACACATGACAGTCATGCATATACACGGCATTAAGCAACAGACCTGGCTTTCTCAGCGTGCCCCTCTTCAAGACCTCTGAAAGTGTGTTTTGTCCAGATAAGCCCTTTAGCTCTGTTAATACAGTGATGTTTTTTGTCGTTAAGCCTTTGTGCACTTTGAACAGACAGTGCGGCTTTCGTCCCTCTAAAGACTGTGACATGGCATGAAACCAACACCCTGGGCAGTGCCATCTGTCAGCATGGCAGCCGCACACAGAGCGCTGGAGAGCAGCACTGGACTCATAGCGCGTAGAGTTCCCTCTTCTAAAAACTGAAGAATAATATTAGCTTGCATTTAAGGATGTGCATGGATGTACTGCTTTTTTAAGTGCATTTTGTGGTATGAGGAATATTCGTCATATTTCAGATGAGGGTGATCAGTCACTCATTGATGAAATGCTCCTCAGAATGACTTGGACAGTGGGCCGCTTTGTTTGCCAAGTGTTTCCATTATAGAAACACCCTCATTTACTCATACCGATTAGTGGGTCGGGCTAAAAATCCAGGGCAGAGAGTTTAATGAGGAAAGCGAGAGTGGCGCTGTAATGTCACACAATTGGCATACGGAAGCCCAGAAGGGCCGCAGAGGGTTTTAATAAGAGATCTGGAAGGGGGCCTGCTCTGACACTCAGCTGCATTCCCTTCACGTCCTCATGCACTTTTAATAAAGGTCCCTTACTGGAATCTATGGTTCCATGGAGAACCTTTAACATCCATGGAAACATTCCATTGCACTAAAGGATCTTTATAGCAGAAAAATGTTCTTTAGATTACTAAAATGTTCTTTATACGTGAAATTAAAATGTACTCTCTTTTGGGCCATCTGTATGTAGATGAGTTTGTTTCTTAATTGGAAACAGGTTTGGAGAAATTAGCATTATATTATATGTTCACAAGTGGATCCATTGCAGTGAATGGGTGCCATCAGAATGAGAGTCCAAACAGCTGATGAAAACTTCACAATAATCCACAAGTAATCCACATGGCTCCAGTCCAAAAATGAATGTCTTGTGAAGCAAAAAGCTGCATGTTTATAGGAAACAAATGCATCATTAAGACATTTTCGTCAGGGTTCTGTTGTGTGTGTGGGTCATGTGTTCCCGCCTCTTGTGCCCTTATTTGGTTTGTTTCCTGTCCTTGTTTCATGTGATCATTAGTTT
>JAFVLL020011013.1:0-10000 GCA_021397915.2 Tor tambroides
TGGTGAAAACCTGTAGTGCAAATAAAATTTGACATTTGGCAACTGTCATTTCAGATTTGACATGAAATGATAATTTGCTGAACATTTACTCACTCTCAGGCCATACGAGATGTAGATGAGTTTGTTCCTTCATCAGATTTGGAGAAATGTAGCATTACATCCCTTGCTCACCAGTGGATGTGAATGGGTGCCGTCAGAATGAGAGTCTAAACAGCTGATAAAAACATCACAATAATAATCCACACCAGTCCATCAACTGATGTTTTGTGAAGCAAAAAGCTGTTTATAAGAAACGAATCATTTTTAACTTTAGCGCATCCCTTCTGGTCAAAATATGAGTCCATAATCCATAATAACGCTTCCTCCAGTGAAGAAGTCATCTTGTCTGAATCAGGAGAGAAATCTGTGCAGATCAAGCACCGTTTACAAGCCAAAAAAAGCTCTAAACGAATATGTGGGTGGATTTTGATGTGAGAGACAACAGGAGATGGACTTTTGCATTGGAGGAAGCGTTATTATGGATTATGGACTCATATTTTGACCAGAAGTGATGCTTTAAAGTTAAAAATGATTCATTTGTTTCTTACAAACACGCAGCTTTTGGCTTCACAAGATGTTAACTGATGGACTGGAGTAGTGTGGATTACTGTGATGTTTTTATCAGCTGTTTGGACTCTCATTCTGACGGCACCCATTCACATCAATTGGTGAGCAAGTAATGCAATGCACATTTCTCCAACTCATCTACATCTTGGATGTCCTAAGGCTGAGTAAATGTTCAGCAAATGTTCATTGTAATCCTTTAAATCAAATGAAGTGCATTTCTGTATTTACGTAGCATAAAGCATTTGTAGTTAGATGAAGTCAAAAACATTTGCGGGTTAATGCAGTACAAAACACAAGTGGGATGACAAACTAGCACCTGTGCCGGATCACCACACCCACTGTCAGTTTGTGTTTGTCACCGCTGTGACTAACCGTTGGCATGTGTGCTTCATTCAGACGGGTAAATGACACGAACGGCTGCTTGCCAAAGCTGGTCAAGAAAGGTCCTGCAGTGCAAGGATGTGAAGTCAGTCTCGATGTTGTTTTCTTGTGTAACCCAAAGATTGTTTGTCACTGGAATGACAAATTATATGCAGTATATATTTTTACTGTTGTGTTATGGAAGGCAAGTAACATTTAGTGCATTTTTAACAGCTCCAAAAAATGACATCATGTTTGTTTTCTTAAATATAGCTTTAAATGGGCATTTATTGCATGGATCGTGAATGTTAAATGTCATGCACTGGTTGCATTTTTGAAGGTTTGTATTGTCAGTTTATTGTATGATGTTGAAATAAAACATTTGAGTTGGAATAATGTGTGCATTAATCCTTTTTTTTTTAATGTCTGGGTTTTTTTTGGTGGAAACACTTCATGTGCAACTGAAGATGCAAATGTTAATTGGGCCTTTTAATCACTCAAAAATTGCACAATGGTGAATGAACATTTTATATGAAACAGCTTTTTTTTTCAGATATTTTAAATATATTTAGAAAAATACATACAGGCCAAAAAAAAAAAAAGTTTTAAAATGTATTTCAAAATACATATTCGTACCAATATATTTTGGCAATTTTTGAAAATATATTTTTAAAAAATTAAACATTTTTTAAAAGCTTTTGAAAATACATTTTGCCATCATATTTTTCTCTTAGAAATTGGATGCAAATGTTGGTTTGGCCTGTTAGTCACATTCTTTTTTTTTTTTTTTCCAAATATGTTTTTAAATATATTTCAAAATATACAAATATGGCCAAAAATGTATATATGTTTTGCCCTCACTTTTTTCCTTCTTCAAAATTTGAATCACTTTAAAAAATTGCTAAATGATGGTGTGTGGAACATTTCATATGAGACATATGAAACTTTGTTTTTTGTTTTCAGTTTTTTCAAATATATTTCAAAATATACAACAAATGGCCAAAAAATATATTTTATCAATATAATTTTGGCCATTTTTGTAGATATTTGAAAATATATTTTTAAAAATTAAATACATATTTTAAAGCATTTAAAAAAATATTTTGCATATGAATTTGGATGCAATTGTCCATTTAGCCTTTTAAACACTTTTTTAAAAATGCTAAAGAATAGTTTACAAGCTTTAAATTTCCCTTTTTTTTTGGAATCATGACTGTTTTAATGTCTTGCACAGGACGCACACTTTAAGGGCTGAACTGACAATATATTATATAATGTTCAAATAAGACAACTGTGGGTTGAAATAATTTAATTCTCTTTTAATTGATTGTAGCACATTGTATAACCACACATGACAAAAAAAAAAAAAACACTTATCAAATATTTTAATCAGGCTCAGTTTGCAACCTCTTACAAATTAAAATATTTTTAAAAAATCTGAAAAAAAGAAACTACCAAAAAAATAAGCATTTACAAAAATAATGACTCAAACCTTGACCAAAAACCCATTTTTAATTTCCAAAAAAAAAAAAAGCTTAACATAAATAAGTTAGTTTTAATTTCTCAGTGTTTTTACAAAGTTATGTACACAGGTACATTTCAAAGTTTACACAAATACACAGGCAGTGTAAATCGTTCAAATATTAATATTTACTTTATAAATACAGTTATGCATCAGGTTTCACCACAGAATCTATTCGTTGAGTGTTTTAGATGCATACGGTTGGTGGGCCGAAACACCTGTTTACGCAAGAAAATAAGGCAAAATCAAGGGTGACCGAGTCAAACAAAAGTGAAACGAAAAATATTATCAGTAGAAAATTTCACGCAAATTACAGATGATCAAGAGAAATAATTTAAGAGGGTGAGAGACGTTTCTCCTCCATGGAAGTGCCTGATGCTGGTAATACTGGTCGATGCTACAAGGTTTGACCTCAGAGTTTCAACTTTTACATCACCTTCAAAAACAAACGAGGCTGAGATGTTCAGATCCAACCGGATCCGTTCATAGAACTGCTATTTTGTGTACCTCATCTGAAGAAAAAAAAAAAAAAAAAAAAATGTTTTACACAGCCAATACAGGCCTTCAAAACGTGAAATAAACATGAACAGCATTTCGGAAATAATCTATACACGGCAACGGTGGCTCTTCAAGTCAAACCAAACTCACACCTCCAAAAAAAAACAAAACAAAAAAAATAGAATTTTTCCAACATAATACTAATTATGTGCTACATATGAAAAGGAACAAATATATATTTATATACACAGGTAGTAAGAAAAACAAAAATGAGCAAAAAAGGAAATTCAACCTAATTGCACACTGCTACATACACTGCTTTACGAGGCAGTTGCTTTTTTTTTTTTTCTTGAGTGCCAGAACTTTAGTGTTTGTTTCAGTGCTTGAACACACTCTTAGAGTTGATATGTTTTATTTTCCACTCGTTCCTCCATTCGCTCGTCCGTTTTCCCCAAAAAAATCTTTCGTTCAGCAAGCACTGAGGTCATCAAAACCACAACGTCCACTTCAGCCCTGTCAGGAAATACGAGAGAATTAATCATGCGCTTCTGCAACAGAAACATCTGCAACAACATCTTTATCACACATTTCACAGATTGGTATTGATGCAACAACTTACGAAAGCAATAAACTCTTTAGAAGGATTATCCTTTTTTGTATGAAAGCCACGGAATAAAAAACTAAAAAGGTAATTGCAATTTTATTCTCACAATTCAGAGTTTTTCTTGCAATTCTGAGGGGAAAAAAGGCACAGACTCAGAACTCTGACTCTTGCAATCCTGTTCTTATTAGAATTACAAGAAACATAAAATGTTTATATTTTGAATTTATAAGCTTGACTTTTTTTCCTCTGAATTCATTTAATCTCAATTTGTTTCCAACACATGAAAATATAAAAAAAAATAAAGGTTATTGCAACTTTTTAGTCACAAAAATTTGTTTTTTTTCTCCAAGTTCAGATTTCTCAATTTCAAGTTTATCTTGCAATTCTGACAAATTTCGCATACTCGTTTTTTTTGTTGTTATTTCTGACACACACACAAAAAAGGTAAGTGTGACTTTTTAAGCATAAAATTGACTTTTTTCCTCTGTTTACATCTCGCAATTGTTTCCAACACAAAAAAAATTACATGTATTTTAATCTCACAATTCAGACTTTGAATGAGTTTATATCTTGAAATTCTGATCTTTTTTGTCACAATTGCAAGAAAAAAAGTCTGAATTGGTAGATATATCGGTTCAGAATTGCAAGAAAAAGCCCAAATTGTGAAATAAAAAGTTGCAATTACCCTGTTTATATTTTATCCCACGGCAGAAACAAGCTTGCATATTTTTGTGTCATTATTCACCTCGTTTATTTTCTACACTCTGCATACTATAAATACTTTTACATGCCTTAGTGTAATCGTGAACAATCGTGGCAATAAAACTCTGTTGACTCTAACGCAGAGATAAGTCACTACGTGTGAGTCACAGCACGCCACAAACCAGGCGGGCAGCAGAACCCGCAAAAAACTCAATGAACTGAAAACTGGAAAATGAGATCATGAAACGTTTTGAGTCCCACCAAATCAAAACACTCTTGATTACTAATGCTATGACTTTACAAATGTGCCGCGACCGGCTGTTATTTGCTCACTGACTAGCAGCCCGGTGACATATTGATTTGGCAGGACGTTTCCTCACATGACTAACTGAGGTAACGCTAACCTGCTGTTACATCAGATTTATGGACTCCGTCTACAATCAATCGACTTAGACATGAATTCAATGCAGTTCTGAGGTGTTGCATTTCAATGCACTGAGCAAATCTGCACAGTTTTACATGCGTGGAAATGTGCACCTATAATAAACGAGGGTCGATGCTGTATTTACACCTGAACAGAAGAGTGAACACACTGCTGACGTGTAAAATGTTTTTCACCCTGAAGGAAACTCGAGCTCTCGTAGTAAACCCACCATATTAACCCTTTCACGGACTCTGAGACTGCTCTTCAATTACATACTGAAAAAAAAAGTGAAGTAGAAAGAGACTGCTGGTAACTTTAATAAAAGAAAGGGAAAGTAACACATAGTAAGTGAAATTTTGAAGTAGTTTCTTGTAAAATGTACTCCAATAAACTATGAAAAAAAAACTTTTACAGCGTACTTCAAAAATAAAACACCCATGTTTAACATCTATATCAGATGAAGATTTTAACATTGTAAAATAAAGGTAAACTGGGCACTGATGCAATATGATTAAAATGAACTTAACATGCTACTCTACATTTATGTGCAAAATGAAAACAGCATTTCTTCTGCATGAATGACTCAAATGTTAAAGTGTAAAAAGAAAAAAAGTTGTGCTCACCTCATCGGGTTTGTGTGGCAGTTGGGTTGGGGTGTTTTCTGGGTTTTTTGGGTTTTCTGGGCGTCCGGGTCACTTCATCCACACAGATGTGTGAGCGTTTGCTTTGACACGACGAGTCTGATACAAAACAACACACACATTTATCATCCCTCATGAGTTAAAAATCCAATAAAATACTGTCCTTTAAGAAACAAATCGTGAAAATGTGTCACCTATCTACCAATCTCAGTAGTTTATTGTAAGTTTAGAACATTTCAAATCAAATGCAACTGTGTTGTAATACTTTGTAAAGTACACATTATGCACATCACTGCATCTACGTTTATTACACCTATTAAACTTTGGGCTTCACAAGGTTAAATCAAAATGCAATTGCATGCAGATAGATAGGTATCATTTTCAATGTACTGGAAAAAGCTCAGTTATCACGAGTATATCTGAAATTCACGATCAATTAATTAGATCATTCCGCACATACCGAGACAGGAGGTTCTTTTCCTCTGCTCTCGGTCTTTTTCGGGCGTCTCCGCGCTCTGCTCCGTTACCCGACAGTCGTGATTGCCATTAACATCCACATTATTGTCGCTATTATTCCCAGAGGAGCAAATATGAAGCTCAGAGCCCTTGCCCCGCTCCGATCTGCTGTAGAAACCGGGCACCGAGCGAATATCCAGCGCTTCCCACTGGTATCTGCCGTCGGTGCGCGGCGTGTGCGTGGAGAAGTCGAAGTTCCAGGCGTCCGCAGACGCGTCCTCCATCGCCTTCAGCTGCCGCTGGAAGTCCTTCTTTAACTCTTCATGATCCACCGGACCGAACAGGTTCCGACACGCCGACGGCTTGGGCTGATCGGACAGTCGCGCCTCCATCCGCTCCAGCGTCGGGCTGCCGTTAGACAAGCGAACGTTGGACATTTTACGGCGTTCAAGTCGAAAACACAAACCCAGCAGCTGTTACAGAGCGTTCCCTCCTGCGTTAACGCGATCCAAAGAGACGGGCGTAAAGGCAAACTCGCCCCGGTTGCGCCGCATGAGCGAAAAACACTGACGGGCGACGATCATCAAAACAAAAGCAGCGTTCGCGATGGCCACTCCTGTCAACTGCTCGTCGTAGTAAAAAAGGGGAAGAGAAATAACAAGGCGAGGCTTTTCGGCACCCAATATGGCGATGAAAAAAACGCGTGAT
The DNA here is from genome assembly GCA_021397915.2 of Tor tambroides. Lineage (NCBI taxonomy): Eukaryota > Metazoa > Chordata > Actinopteri > Cypriniformes > Cyprinidae > Tor > Tor tambroides. The sequence goes on from JAFVLL020011013.1 coordinate 6,522, forward strand.
TGACACAAAGAGCTCTTTAAACGACGAGAGGAACGCCGCGGATTGGTGCGTCGGAGATCCGCCTTCTTTCAGCGCACATCCCCCACTCACAGACCCAGAGAAAGAAAATCAAAATCAACAAACACCCTCGACGAGCCTCCGAGTTCTGACTGGAACGAGTCGTTTCGTGCGAATGGATCATTTCCGAATCGGTTCACTAAATGATCCGCTGATTCATTCCACTCAAGGTAGCGACCACATAACGTGTTTATTTGTTTAAACGCTGCTAATATCGTTACGTTTTCGAATAAATTGCAAATTACATGTTGACTAAATGTTTTTTTTTTCTGCTGGCTCAAAAAAAAAACAAAAAAAAAACGTATGAACTGTTGCGCGAACGAGTCGTTTCGTTCGAATGGATCATTTTCGAATCGGCTCACTAAATGGTCCACTGATTCGTTTCACTCAAGGCAGCGTCATATCGTTACGTTTTCGAATATATTGCTTTAAAAACTTGTTTTCAGTTTTATTTACTGTATGTATGTGCTCCATGTTGACTAAATGTTTTTTTTCTGCTGGCTCAAAAAACGTACGAACTGTTGCTTTACTCTCATAATATACAGATTTCATAAGGTTTTCCTACAGGCGAGTGATTCACATCAGTTCGACTGAATTGTTTACAAGTTCACTTCAAATGAACGATTCATTCGCGAATCACAATCGAACGCTTCTTGACGTTGAATGACAAGTTCTGAAACGGTAAAAATAATAATTAAAAAAAAAGAACAACGGTATCTTGTGCAAATGCTAAAAATTCACGGCGAAACCAAAACGAAAAGCTTGTAGAACAACTTTATCAGGAAATTTATAATTGTTCTAAATTGTGCAAGAGATCACATGAGAATATACAATTTTTTGCTTAAAAACCTATACAAGATGCAAAAAAACAATGACTAATAAGTATAAACATAAATAAATAGGTACATAAAGACAGAACTTAAGCCTAGTTTAAGGCTTAGACTTAATCTAAGATTTATTAACAGTGTGGTCACGGCCTAACAGTTGAATATTGATGCTTTCTCTTGAAATCCTATGAGAATAATCCTGTTCAAAACTTAGTAAATCTAAAAAGGTAGTAATAAAACTTAAAGAAATTCATTTTTTAAGCTTCAAAAGTCTAACACTTTCTATGTGATGAAACAAATGATTCATAGAAACTAAGATGCATTTAAAATGGTTTGGTTTCATTACCTGTAATGTGTTAGTCTGTAGTATCTGAAGATGATGTTTAAACGTGAGCCACTACAATCACAAAATGTGGAAGTACAACCAGAGATTCACTATAAGTTTAATTTGTTCCTAGAAGTGAGAAGCTGCAGTTGGCAAAACATTTCCAGGAACAGCACTGCCCCGATCAGACCTCGCAATAGTCCTGACAAGAACTGCGACTCACCCTTGAGTCTGTACGAGGTCATGTGGGTGTCACAAACCTGCAGTCTTCAGCTACTGTGAGCGACGCTTTCTAAACTGACAACTGTTTACACACGGCTGATGATGATGATGACATGCCTGTTTGCCAGTATCTCTTCTCCTGTCAACACACCAAACTTTGTCAGTTTAAGAAAGCTCAAAACAAACTTACACAATGTTTATCCAAATTTAAATTCATAAACGTTTGACAGGTTTTTTTTAGGTAACTCAAAGGCTGATTATTATGGTTGTTTGTACCACAGATCACCTTACTGTGGAAGCCCGTTTCCGCCTTTTTGCCTCACAATTTGGAGTTTTTCTTCTCCAAACCTCAGAATTGTGTGATATAAACACAGAACCGTAACGTATAAACTCAAAATCCAGACTTTTTTCCTTTGCAACTCCGATTTTACATCTTCGAATTCGGAATTATATTATAATTCTTGCAATTCTATTTTTTGTTTTCACTATGGAATAAAAAAAAGTAACTGCAACTTTATGCAACAAAATTGCAAGTTTATAGCTGGTAATTCTAACTTTTTCTCGCAATTCTGAGAAAAAAAAAAAAAAGTCAGTATTGTGAGGAAGAAAAAATCTGAACTGCGATAAAAAATGCTGTGTTTTTATTTTTTATTCCACGGTGGGGAAAAAACAAACAAACAAACAAACAGTATTCCAAGATATAAATTGTGAGGAAAAAGTCTGAATTCATATCTTGCAATTCTGTGTTCATATCATGTAATTCTGACTTATTTTTCTCAGAATTTTCAGAAACAAACTCCAAATTGTAAGAAAAAAAGTTGAAAATTATTATTATTATTATTTTTCCCTCAGAAACGGGCTTTCACACCTATCAGAGCATTTCTGTGATAAAATACGTTTATACTCTTATTTAGCTTTCTAAAATTGTTTAATTTTGTGTTTATTTCATTTTCTTGATCGTAGCCCATTTGCTGTTTTTAAATATGCTTTACTTGAACTTTAACTATATGAATCAAATCATGTAATGTATACCATCATACTGCTTCACACTCACGTCAGTTTCACTTCAGAAGCCGAACCGGAAAAAACCCATTAAAATTTCACATAATATACTTAATTAAAGAGTTGAACGGAACCCAGTTTTTCCAGTGTGATTTAAAATCAGGAGTGCATTCACAAATCAAACCGTGTAATTTGTCCAAATAAAACAGGCACAAACAAGGCAAAGTCTGTTCTCACGTCTTTGATATAATCCACAGACATTCACATGGGGTTTCTCAACAGCACAATCCAATTCAACATATAATTTCAAAGTCTTTGACAAGTTCAAGCAGACAGAGCACAGGTTAATGTCCTGAAACAAAACAGACCTCTACTGACCACTGCTGGCGAGCGCTGGGATTTTCCGCAGTGATGCACAGTTTGTTTTGAATGCAAAAATGCATTTTATATGTATTCATGATTCCTGAAGGGTCTGGGATGGTGTTCAGTTATTTCCGAGTTGGTAATTCACATACTAAGCCACTTTATGATGTAAAAGTTCCTCTTTCCCACTCGGATCAGGCTGAGTCCATTAGAGAGGATGTGTTGACCCAGAACCAGAACTTGCTCAGGGTTTGCTGCCCTCTGGTGGTTGATCCAAACACCACCATCCTTGATCATCTGATACCTGGTCATAAAGGAAAAATGAAAATCAACTAGTAAATAAAGAAGCAAAAAGGCTCCTATGTATTTTAAAAATACATAGGTATCAAAAACCATCCCTTCATCTGTTTTTCTTTTCAGTTTCAAATAGGATGCTGCTTAAAAGTGATACAAAAGTAACAGAAATGTAACTAATGTGCTGAATAAAAAGAAACAGTGTAACAAAGTGTGTCAAGAGTATGCTACATTTAAACTGAACATTCCAAAACACTACTGGTAAGACGTCAGAATGGCGCCTCACCCGCGTGGTCCCTCAGGAATGGCTTGCGCTCTTCTGCAGGCGTCCAGCACCGTCGTTCCTGGATCCAGGAAAACCTCGTGGAACGGAGCCTCTCGGAAAAGTT
>JAFVLL020011013.1:11610-28666 GCA_021397915.2 Tor tambroides
TATACACAGGTAGTAAGAAAAACAAAAATGAGCAAAAAAGGAAATTCAACCTAATTGCACACTGCTACATACACTGCTTTACGAGGCAGTTGCTTATTTTTTCTTGAGTGCCAGAACTTTAGTGTTTGTTTCAGTGCTTGAACACACTCTTAGAGTTGATATGTTTTGTTTTCCACTCGTTCCTCCATTCGCTCGTCCGTTTTTCCCAAAAAAATCTTTCGTTCAGCAAGCACTGAGGTCATCAAAACCACGACATCAACTTCAGCCCTGTCAGGAAATACGAGAGAATTAGTCGACAGAAACATGCTTTTAATGAAAATAACATCTTTATTACACATTTCACAGCATAACTGCATTGGTATTGAACTATTATGACAGCAATAACTCCCATTCAACTTTTTTTTGTATGAAAGCCATGGAATAAAAAGGTAACTGCGAATTTATTCTCACAATTCAGACTTTTTTTCCTTGCAATTCTGAGGAAAAAAACAAACAAACTCAGAATTCAGACTCTCGCAATTTTGATGTTCCTCTCAGAATTACAGGAAAAAGAAAATAGATTTTGAAAATTGAGCTTGACTTTTTTCCCCTCAGAATTGTGATTTCTTTTCCCCAACACACAATAAATAAAAAAATAAAGGTTGTTGCGACTTTTTAATCACAAAAATTGAGTTTCTCGCTCGCATTTTTGCTTTTTTTGACACTAAATAAAAAATATAGGAAACCGCGAAAAAGGTAATCGCTAATTTTTAATCACACAATTCTGACTTTTGTTCTCACAGTTGCAAGTTTTTATTTAAAAATTCCCAGTTTATATCTTGCAATTCTGACTTTTTCTCGCTAATTCTTCTGACAAATCTCGCAAATTTGTTTTTTGTTGTTTCCGACACATAATAATAATAAAAAAACAATGGTAACAGTGACTTTAAGCACACAATTCTGAATTTTTTTTCTGTTTACATCTCGCAATTTTTTCCAACATACACTCAATAAAAAATAAAGGTATTTTAATCTCACAATTCAGACATTTAATGAGTTTATATCTTGCAATTCTGACTTTTTCTCGCCAGTTCTTCTGACAAATCTCACAAATTTGTTTTTTGTTGTTTCCGACACATAATAAATAAAAAATTGTAACAGCACACAATTCTGACGTTTTTTCTCCGTTTAAATCTCGCAATTTTTTCCAACACACAATCAATTAAAAAAAAAAAAAAAAAAAGGGTATTTTAATCTCACAATTCAGACTTTTAATTTGAGTTTATATCTTGCAATTCTGAATTTTTTCTCACAATTGCAAGAAAGTCTGAATCGGTAGATATCGGCTCAGAAATAAAAAGTTGCAATTCGCTTGTATATTTTTTATCCCATGCATATTTGAGTTTTTTGTTTATTTTCTACACTATGCATACTATAAATATTTTTACGTGCAATATTGTAAACGTGAACAATCATGGCCCGTTGACTCTAACGCAGAGATAAGTACGTGAGTCACAGCACACCACAAACCAGACGAGCAGCAGAACCCACAAAAAAACTGAATGAATTAAAAAAAACAAAAAACACTGGAAAATGAGATCATGAAACATTTTGAGTCCCACCAAAGCAAAGCACTCTTCATTACTAATGTTATGACTTTACAAATGTGCCGCGACCGGCTGTTATTTGCTCATTGACTAGCAGCCCGGTGACATATTGATTTGGCAGGACGTTTCCTCACATGACTAACTGAGGTAACATTAACATGCAGTTACATCAGATTTGTGGACTCAGTCTACAATCAATCGATTTAGACATTTAAATAGAAGCCTTCAAGTTTAAATGCAATTCTGAGGTTTGCATTTCAATGCACTGAGCACGTATAATACACGAGGGTCGGTTCGGTTCAGGTGTAAATACAGCAGAAAATGAGTGAGCACACTGCTGACGTGTAAAACGTTTTTCTCTCTGAAGGAAACTCGAGCTCTCGTAGTAAACCCACCATATTAACCCTTTCACGGACTCTAAGACTGCTCTTAAAATACACTGAAACAAAATGTGAAATTGCAAGTAACTTTAACAAATAAGCAGAAGTAATGCATTAAGTGAAATTTTGATTTAGAAAACCTATAGTACTTTCTTGTAAAATGTACTCCAATAAACTATGAATATTTTTTTTTTTTACAGTGTACTTCAAATAAAACAGCCATGTTTAACATCTATATCAGATGAACATTTTAACATAGGAACATAAAGGTATACTGGGTACTAATGCAACATGTTTAAAATGAACTTAACATGCTATTCTACATTTCATGTGCAAACTGAAAACAGTATTTCTTCTGCGTAAATGAATGCAAATGTTCAAGTGAACAAAGAAACAGAGTTGTGCTCACCTCATAGGGTTTATGTGGTAGTCGGGTTGGGGTGTTTTCTGGGTTTTTTGGGCTTTCTCGGCGTCCGGGTCACTTCATCCACGCAGATGTGCGAGCGTTTGCTTTGACACGACAAGTCTGACACACACAAAACACACATTTATCATCCCACATGGGTTAAAAATCGAATAAAATACTGACATTTAAGAAACAAATTGTGAAAATGTCATCTATCTACCAATCTGAATGGTTATTGTAAGTTTAGAGCATTTCAAATCAATTGTTTTATTTGTAAAGTACACATTTTGCACATCAAAATGCATAAGAGTTTATAACATTGCATCTACATTTATTACATCAATCAAACTTTGGGTGTAACAAGGTTAAATCAAAATGTAATTGCATGCAGATAGATAGATAGATAGATAGATAGATAGATAGATATTACAAAATGAAACTTCAAATATACAGGCTAAGCAGACCCTGGAGCACAAAAGCAGTCATAAGTAGCACAGGTATATTTGTAGCAATAGCCAAATAGACATTGTATGGGTCAAAATTATTGATTTTTCTTTTATGCCAAAAATCATTAGGATATTAAGTAAAGATCATATTCCATGAAGATATTTAGTAAATTTCCTACTGTAAATATATCAAAACTTAATTTTTGATTAGTAATATGCATTGCTAAGAATTTCATTTGGACAACTTTAAAGGCGATTTTCTCAATATTTTGATTTTTTTAGATTATTTTTGATATTTTGATTCCAGATTTTCAAATAGTTGTATCTCAGCCAAATATTGTCCTATCCTAACAAACAATGGAAAGCTTATTGCATTTATTCAGCTTTCAGATTATATAAATTATAAATCTCAATTACAAAAAAAAAAAACTGACTGGTTTTGAGGTTCAGGGTCACATATAATTTTCAATGTACTGGAAAAAGCTCTCAGTTATCTGAAATTCGTGAGAGATTAATGAGATAACTCCGCACATACCGAGACAGGAGCTTCTTTTCCTCTGCTCTCGGTCTTTTTCGGGCGTCTCCGCGCTCTGCTCCGTTACCCGACAGTCGTGATTGCCGTTAACATCCACGTTATTGTCGTTATTATTCCCAGAGGGGCAAGTGTGAAGATCGGAGCCCTTGCCCCGCTCCGACCTGCTGTAGAAACCGGGCACCGAGCGAATATCCAGCGCTTCCCACTGGTATCTGCCGTCGGTGCGCGGCGTGTGCGTGGAGAAGTCGAAGTTCCAGGCGTCCGCAGACGCGTCCTCCATCGCCTTCAGCTGCCGCTGGAAGTCCTTCTTTAGCTCTTCATGATCCACCGGACCGAACAGGTTCCGACACGCCGACGGCTTGGGCTGATCGGACAGTCGCGCCTCCATCCGCTCCAGCGTCGGGCTGCCGTTAGACAAGCGAACGTTGGACATTTTAAGGCGTTCAAGTCGAAAACAAAACCCCACAGCTGTTACAGAGCGTTCCCTCCTGCGTTAACGCGATCCAAAGCGACGGGCGTAAAGGCAAACTCGCCGCATGAGCGAAAAACACGGACGCGCGACGATCATCAAAACAAAAGCAGAGTTCGCGATGTCCGCTCCTGTCAACTGCGCGTCGTAGTAAAAAAGGGGAAGAGAAATAACAAGGCGAGGCTTTACGGCACCCAATATGGCGATGAAAAAAAAGCGTGATTGACACAAAGAGCTCTTTAAACGACGAGAGGAACGCCGCGGATTGGTGCATCGGAGATCCGCCTTCTCTCAGCGCACATCCCCCCACTCACAGACCCAGAGAAAGAAAATCAACAAAAACACCCTCGACGAGCCTCCGAGTTCTGACGGGAACGAGTCGATTCGTTCGAACGGATCATTTTCGAATCGGTTCACTAAATGATCCGCTGATTCAAGGTAAGTGGCATGGAAATGATCCGTATGGACGCCTAATCGGTATTATAAAACCCATTTCTTGTTTTTATCTATTGTTCAATTAATAAAAAATAATTATGGGGTACCCAGATTTTACATTTCTTCAGCACCAAACAAAAATGACGTCAACAAATATGACATTTATTCAGATATTAAAAAAATAATAAAAAATTACTTGACTTAAAGTAGGATATCAGTACATTAATTTCTTACCACTGTACAGCCACAGCGGGACATTATAGCAACCACAGAACGTGTTTATTTGTTTAACGCTGCTAATGTTGTTACGTTTTCAAATTAATTGCTTTAAAAACTTGTTTTCTAATGTATTTACTTTACATGATGTATGTGCTCCATGTTGACCAAATGTTTTTTTTTTCTGCTGGCTCAAAACATTCTCATAAGGTTTTCCTACAGGCGAGTGATTCACATCGGTTCGACTGAATCATTTATAAGATTCACTTCAAATGAACGATTCCTTCTCGTATCACAATCGAACGCTTCGTGACGTTGAACGTCAAGTTCTGAAACAGTAAAAAGAGGAACAATGGAATCTTGTGGAAATGCTAAAAATTCACCGTAAAACCGAAACTAAAAGCGTAGAACAACTTTATTAGGAAATGTATGACTATTCTAAATATTGTGCAATAAATCACATGAGAATAGAAAGAGAAAGAAAATCAACAAAAACACCCTTGACGAGCCTCCGAGTTCTGACTGGAACGAGTCGATTCGTTCGAATGGATCATTTTCGAATCGGTTCACTAAATAATCCGCTGATTCGTTTCACTCAAGGTAGCGACCACAGAAGGTGTTTATTTGTTTAAAGGCTGCTAATATCGTTACGTGTTCGAATAAATTAATAAAAAAAAACTAGTTTTCAATTGTATTTGCATGTATGTGCGCGAATCACAGTCGAACGCTTCGTGATGCTGAATGTCAAGTTCTGAAACAAGAACAATGGAATCTTGTGCAAATGCTAAAAATTCGCTGTAAAACCGAAACTAAAAGCGTAGAACAACTTTATCAGAAAATGCATGATTGTTCTAAATATTGTGCAAGAAATCACATGAGAATATATAATTTTCTGCTTAAAAACCTATGCAAAAAACAGAGTAACTGAGTAATGCAATGAATGAAAGACCTTAACTTAAGTCTAGTTCCTTGACTAAGATGTACTGTCAAAATAGTTTAAGACTAGACTTGATCTTAGAGTTATTAATAATGTGGTCATGGCCTAACACTTTGAATATTGATGGTTCCTCAATATTGTTCTTGAAATTCTATGAGAATAAATCTTATGTTCAAAACTTAGTAAATCTAAAAGTAATCGATAAAACTTAAAAGAAATTAATATTTTAACCTTCACAAGTCTAACACTTCCTATGTGATGAAACAAATGATTCATAAACTAAGATATGCATTTAAGATGGTTTGGTTTCATTACCTGTAATGTGCTAGTCTCTAGTATCTGAAGATGATGTTTAAGCTTGAGACACTAAAATCACAAAATGTGGAAGTACAACAAGAGGTTCACTATAAGTTTAATTTGTTCCTAGAAGTGAGAAGCTGCAGTTGCCAAAACATTTCCAGGAACAGCACTGCCCCGATCAGACCTCGCAATAGTCCTGCGACTCACACTTGAGTCTGTATGAGTTCACGTGGGTGTCACAAACCTGCAGTTTTCAGAAGTGTCTTCAGCTTTCTAAACTGACGACTGTTTACACACAGCTTACTATAATGATGACATGCCTGTTTGCCAGTATCTCTTCTCCTGTCAACACACCAAACGTTTGTCAGTTTAAGAAAGCTCAATACAAACTTGCACGCTTTTTACCTAAACTTTAATTCATAAATGTTTGACAGGGTGTTTTTAGGCACTCAAAGGCTGTTTAATAATGGTTGTTTGTACCACAGATCACCTTACTGTGGAAGCCCGTTTCTGCCTCTGAAAAAAAATAACTTTTTATATCTCACAATTTTCAGTCGGTTTCTCCAAACTCAAAAAATGTGTGATATAAACAGAATTGCAAGGTATAATTTTTGTTTCCGCCACAGAATAAAAGTTAAAAAAGATAATTGCAACTAATTGCAAGTTTTTTATCCCTCACAAAACGTATAATGACAGCAAGTTTATAGCTTGTAATTCTGACTACTTCTAGAAATTCTGAGAAAAAAGTCAGAATTGTGAGAAAAAAAAAAAAAAAATCTGAATTGCAAGATATAAAATCTTGCAAGAAAAAAGTTGCAATTACCTTTTTTATCTTGTGGTGAAAAAAACAACACCGGAATTACAAGATATAAACTCAGAATTGTGACAAAAGTCAGAATTTATATCTCGCAATTCTGTGTTAATATCACACAATTCTTCCTTTTTTCTCAGAATTGTGAGAAACACACTCCACATTGTGAGATAAGAAGTTGCAGCTTTTTTTTCCTGTGACAGAAATGGATTTCCACTCCTAGTATTTCTGTAAAAAAATACATTTATGCTCTTATTTAGCTTTCTAAAATGGTTTAATTTTGTATTTATTTCACGTTCTTGATCGTACAACACATTTGTTGTTTTTAAAATGCGCTTTACTTGAACTTCAACTGTATAAATTAAATCATATTTAATTTAATTTATGTATACTGCTTCACACTCATGTCAGTTTCACCTCAGAAGCCGAACTGGAAAAAAAAAAAAAGCATTACAATTTCACATAATATACTTAATTAAAGAGTTGAACGGAACCCAGTTTTCCAGTGTGATTTAAAATCAGGAGCGCATTCACACATCAAACCGTGTAATTTGTCCAAATAAAACAGGCACAAACAAGGCAAAGTCTGTTCTCACGTCTTTGAAAGAATCCACAGACATTTCTCAACAGCACAATTCAATTCAACATATAATTTCAAAGTCTCTGATAAACTCAAGCAGACAGAGCACAGGTTACTGTCCTGAAACAAAACAGACCTCTACTGACCACTGCTGGCGAGCGCTGGGATTTTCCAGTTTGTTTTGAATGCAAAAATGCAATTTTTATATGTCTTTATAAATCCTGAGGAGTCTGGGATGGTGGTCGGTTTGTCTATGGAACAAAAATGTGTATTTCCAAGTTGGTAATTCACATACTAAGCCACTTCAGGATGTAAAAGTTCCTCTTTCCCACTCGGATCAGGCTGAGTCCGTTAGAGAGAATGTGCTGACCCAGAACCAGAACTTGCTCGGGGTTTGCTGCCCTCTGGTGGTTGATCCAAACTCCACCGTCCTTGATCATCTGATACCTGCTCAGAAAAGAACAATGAAAATAAACTAGTACATAACATGAAGCAAAAATGCATTTTAAAATTAAATAAGCTATCAAAAACCATTCTTTCATTTGTTTTTCTTAATTGTTTAAGACCTGGACTGAGCCAGTTTCAAATGGTAAGTCACTTGAAAGTGCTACAAAGTAACAGAACTGTAACTCATAGGCTGAATAAAAAGTAACAATGTAACAAAAGTGTGTGTTACATTTAAATCGAACATTCCAAACACTACTGGTAAGATTCTCACCCGCGTGGTCCCTCAGGAATGGCTTGCGCTCTCCTGCAGGCGTCCAACACCGTGGTTCCTGGATCCAGGAAAATCTCGTGGAACGGAGCCTCCCGGAAAAGCTCCTGGAGTTCAGTGTCACTCATCTGCTCCAGAGCCTCAATATTACTGTGGTACAGAGCATTGGTGCACCTGTGTGACAGATGGATGGAAAGATAGATCTATATTTAATTAGAATGTATTATTATTTAATATTATTATTATTTATCTAGATTTAACTGTGTATGTATATTATATATATATATATATATATATATGTGTGTGTGTGGACTTTAATATTAATATAAGATAAGATTTAATTTTATTTATTATTTTTAGTTGTATTATTATTAATATTATTATTTAAACAAATAATAAAATTTAAGTCAAAAGGAATTAATACTTCAATAATGCTACTGAACTTTAAAATATTTCATCATAATTTTCATTTATATAATAATAATGCATAATATTTAAATAATACTTATATAAAATAATAATAATAATAACAACAATTGTTGTTATTATTATTATTATTAAAGTTGATATTATTATTACTATCAAAAATACTAATTAAAATAACATTTTGGCACACCTGCCAATGACCAATGACAGGAGGAAAATTATCAACTATAAATATTTTTACCAGCCATGAAACTGTAAGTGCATTATTTCATTAAAAAAAACTACAACAACAACAAAAAAAAACAAACAAACAGGCAGAACAAATTGGGGGAAAATCTAATTGCAATTTTAGTTGTTATTACTAGTAATATTTATTATTATTATTTAAACAAATAATGAAAATGAAATCAATAAAGGAAATATCATTATAATACTATTAAACTGTAAAGTATTTTATTTGATAATTGCACCAAACCATATCACATTGTTACAATTAATAGAAACGCACCAATCTGATGGGGCATCTTATATCTCAACCGACATAGGTTAACAATACCCTCTGTATACCTCTCAGTGTGTCTATTTAGTCTATTAGTATAAGTTTACATCGTATATTACTCAGTTTGTGTTGTGCATATATTCTGTTGCACTTACCTCTCTTTTATTGTGTGCAATATCATGCAGCACTTTTTGCTCACCGTGCAATATTTCTGTTGAATATCTGACTGTTCATTTTCTACTACTGTGTTTTTTTGGGGGTTTTTTTTTTAGATGTTTAGCTTGCACTAATTTATGCGTGATTGCACTGTACGGATTGCTCTAATTTCACTGTATTTTTAGTATAGTGACAATAATAAAGAATCTTGAAAAGTTGCTAGAATTTCATATACTCGCCAACACTGATTTTTACTCACAACTGGCGCTTGGTGAGTGTTAATTTTATGCTCTGTTACATATCAGCAAATAAGAATGGCAGAAAATCCCCAAATGCATATGTGCAAAGCTTGTCGCATCACACCCAAAAAGACTTGAGGCTGTAATCCCTGCCAAAGGTGCTTCAAGTAAGTAAGTACTGAGTTAAGTGTATGAATACTAGACTCAATTTTGATTTCATGCTGCTGACTTTACAGATGTAACCTAGAAACTGAGTATCTTGCCTTTTGGCGCTTTCTAAGCCCTCTTTCCCGTGGACCAGCTTGGTGACTTCAGCGGCCAGGCGTTTGTGGGCGATGCGTTTGCCCGGATCCTGCTTCTGCTGCTCCATCACCTTCTCCACCTCAGCCAGAGACAGGAAGGTGAAGAGCTTCAGGTACCTGCAGGGACAAAAGGGTTTCTGAATAGGCAAAACAGGCATTATTTTGAATAATAATTATTTTAACCACAAAGTTTGGGATTAAGAAGATATATTTGTTGAAAGAAATTAACACTTTTATTCAGCAAGGATGTACTAAATTGATCAAAAGTGAGAATACATACATTTTAAATGTTATAAAAGATTTCCATTTCAAATAAATGTTTGTTTTTTTTTTGTTTCTATTCAGTAAAAAAATCCTGAAAACAATGTATCATGGTTTCCACCAAAATATGAAGCAGCACAACTATTTTCAACATTGATTATGATCAGAAATGTTGATCTTGAGCAGTAAATCAGCATATTAGAATGATTTCTGAAGGATCGTGTGACACTGAAGACTGCAGTAATGATGCTGAAAATTCAGCTTTGCATCACAGGAATAAATTACACTTTACAAGATATTCTCATAGAAAATAGTTATTTTGAATTGTAATAATATTTCACAGTTTTCACAGTATTTTTTAAAACCCATGTTGAGTTTGACGTCACGCTCTGTGGTTGGTAACTCACCCCTCTACGCTGTTATCTGGCAAGCGGAGGAAGTACTGGTAGAAGTCGAAGGGCGAAGTTTTATCTCTGTTCAGCCAGACAGCGTTGCCGGCCGTCTTCCCCAGTTTATCGCCCATCGAGGTGGTGACGAGCGGAACCGCCAGGCCGTACACTTCCTCTCCCGTCTTTCTGCACAAGAGCACGTATTGTTAACTACAACTAAAATCCCATTCATTCATTGAAATAAACCTGAAATATAAATATTAGGTGGAAAAACGTGAACATAAAAAATATTAAATTAAGGCAAAGCAAGGCAAATTTTATTTATAGAGCACACAACACAACCCGTAGTTGATTTAAAGTGTGTTACAATAATACTTTTTAACCTCAAACGCTCAAATTAAAAATGTTGGTTTGGCAACTATTAGACATAAAAAGTTTTTAAAGTTGAAATATTAAAATGACAAACTAAAACTGAAAGAAAAATAAGGCTAAACAGAAATATTTAAAACAAAAAGTAATAAAATGGCAAAAACAAATAAAAGTACAAAAACAAACTAAATTTAAAATGAATTTAAAAAAATCTAAATATTAATAAATACTAGTTATCTGTCTCCTATATAGACACACATATAAAGCTATAATACATTCATGATATTAGAGAATCTGAAATATTGTTTGCATAAAAACAACAATTTATTTCATGCCGCACTGACTTATTTGTCATACAATGAAGTTATATGATATTACTATAAATCCCAAACGTGCCACTAAACTCCTTTATTAGCATTTTAAGTTTAATGATTTAGTGCCAATATTATAAGCATATAATGTCAGGTCTTATTTGAACTATATTGCATTTTTTGTGATAATACTATCTAAAAGAAAACATTTTCACTATAGTGCCATGCTTAAAAACAGCCATTTTTTGTACTGTATATACACACCCAGTCCTTCATGGTGTTTTCATGGTACATGTCTGAAAATATGCCACTTAATGTATATACACTACTGTTCAAAAGTTTGGGATCAGTGCAATTTTTAAGATTTTTTAAGTAGTCTCTATTGCTCAGCAAGGCTGCAGTTATTTGATCAAAAATACTGTAAACAAAGTATAAATGTGAAATATTATTAAAGGGGTCATATGATGCGATTTCAAGTTTTCCTTTCTCTTTGGAGTGTTACAAGCTGTTTGTGCATAGATAAGATCCCTGAAGTTGCAAAGACTAAAGTCTCAAAACCAAAGAGATATTCTTTATAAAAGTTAAGACTCTGCCATGCCCCCCTAAAACGGCTCGTTCAAACACGCCCCCACATCTCTACGTCACGGTGTGGGGAGACTTGCAAAACACCGGCCAAATGTATACGCAATCAAAGAAGGCAGAAATACTTGCTGTAGTATTGTTGCTGCCGCCGGCGCCATGTCGTGGAGACGCTGTGTTTCGTTGTGAAAGAGAAAGTACTTTGTTTGGGCTTCCAAAAGAGGACACAACTAGAAATCAGTGGTTAAATTGAATTTACAACACTGTTCCAGAACAGTTCAACCCAAATATTGGAGTGTGTGCAGCACATTTTACGGAGGACTGTTTCCTGAACCTGGGAGAGTAGCCTACAATGCTGGCTTGCTCAAAGGCTGTTTCTATAAAGTGAGACAATTCCAACTTTGCAAGGACAGTCTGGTGCTTCTGACTCACAGCCTGTATGTACGTTTTCTTATTTAATGAATTTGCTACTTACTATTCAAACGCGAGTTTTGAGCAGTGTCGAGTAGTGCTTGTTGTTTGTTGTTTCTCTGATCACAAATGCAGACATGGTAATGTTTACACGGCGCGATGCAGCGTGACGCATAAAAAGACAGTATAAGTCATTATAATCAGTAATTATGTCCCCACTGGATGCAATAAATGCCTCGTCTATAATGGGGTTTTATTGTTTTTTTGTCGTCGCGCTGGGACACAGCATACGGTAAGGGGTGTAACATTTCTGTCACACGCTTGAGGTATTCGGCCAATCACAACACACTGGATAGCTGGCCAATCAGAGAATGCCTCGCTTCTCAGAACGATGAGCTTTGTAAAAATCGATGCGTTTCAGAATGGCGGGGCTTAGAGGAGCAACAATGATGTACAGTATGTGGAAAATAATGTATTTTTGGACCTTAAACCGCATAAACACATTGCACTACACCAAATACACAAAATAATGTTCTTTTTAGCACCGTCATATGACCCCTTTAAGATTTAAAAAAAACAGTTTTCTCTTTGAATATATGTTAAAATGTAATTTATTCCTGTTATCAAAGCTGAAATTTCAGCATCATTACTCCAGTCTTCAGTGTCACATGATCCTCCAGAAATCTTTCGAATATGCTGATTTGCTGCTCAAGAAACATTTCTGATTATTATCAATGTTGAAAAACAGTTGTGCTGCCAAAAATTTGTGTGGAAACTGTGATACATTTTTCAGAATTTGATGAACAATATTTAATATTTTTTAATATTATATTATTATATTTAATATATATACACACACACACACACACACACACTACATACAGAGCTGGGTAGATTACTTACAAATTGTAATCAGTTGCTTATTCCAAATCACAAGACAAAAACTGTAGTTAGTGTAATGGATTACATTACATTTCAGGTAATATAATCAGACTATTTTTAGATTACTTGTTTATTACATTTATTTAAACAGAGGAATGATGGAGCCAGTTCTAACCTACACAGTTATTCACTAACACAGTTTATTTTTCCACTTAGAAGCTTGATTTATGCACCGAATATCTTGCAAAATAAATACAATGGTTAAAAATGCACTTTAGCCCATTAAAACCTGATCACACATCTGTGTGTGTTTACCTTTAAGACGTTTAAGGCGTTTTAGGCCTAAATGGGTTAGATTAGAAATTTAGAATCGATATTTTTATGTGAGGATCGATCCTTTCGATACAACTTCAGGATCGATTCCTAGTGGTGTTAATAGAGTAAAAACGCCACGGTGCAACCGTGATATCCTAACGTTACCTGTGGATGAGCTCGTGTCCGCTCATGATGTTTCCCAGCTGATCGGTTCCGCCCAGCTGGATCCTGCAGCCGTGCAGCTGATGCAGACGGTAGAAGTCAAACGCCTGGAAGATCTGGTAGGAGAACTCGGTGAAGCTCATGCCCTCCGCACCCTTGAGCCGAGACTGAACGCTGTGGCGGCTGAGCATCGTTCCCATCCGAAAACTTCTGCCGACCTCCGAGAAGAACTCCAGCACGCTCCAGTCCTTGTACCAGCTGCGGTTATTGAGCACCGTGAGCCGGCCGAGCTTACTCGAGTCCGGGCAGAAGTACAGCTCGTGGTGGGTGAAGATCCGGTGGAGGCTCTCCAGAATCCCGCGGGAGTTCTGTTCCACCGCAGCCGGCGAGAGGCGCTCTCTCTCGGCAGACCTCCCACTCGGATCCCCGATCTGCGCCGTGGCTCCGCCGAGCAGCGCGATGATGTCGTGCCCCGCGGCTCTGAAGTGCAGCAGGCCGATGATGGCGAGCAGGTTCCCGGCGTGCAGGCTGTCCGCGGTCGGGTCGAAGCCGCAGTAGACGGTCTGCGGAGCGGAGCGGAGCAGATCCGGGAGTTCCGCCTGCGCCGCGTGCTCAGGGAACGACTCCTTCAGGAGGCCTCGGTTATGCAGGGATAAGAGCAGCCCGCTTCTGCTAGATGGAGAACAGTGGAATGAAGTTTTTAAGTAAGATGTTTTTCTGAATATGAGTCGTGAATGAACTCGACGGCATGACCACGCAATGGACGCAGCCATGTTTGAACGGCAGTTTTGATGGACGCTTTCGCCAGCTAGTGGACAGATGTGGGAGTGTAGAAATAAAAAAAAATAGTAGAATGGCAGTAAACTACATTCAAAGTTTAGGTTTTTACATATTGTAACGATACTATTACAAAAGGACACGCGTGCAAAAGGCACTGAAAAAGCTGAATTCAAAAACAAAATATACAGTGGTGTATACAGTTCATTTTGCCATTAATTGTAATAATCCAGTGATATTTTTGTCTGACAACAGCCAGTGCTCCACACAGAGATCTGATCTGATCATCATCCAGTCTGTCTGGAATGACATGAAGAAACAAACTGAGACAGACTAAATCCAGAAGAACTGCGGCAACGTCTCCAAGATGCTTCAAGAAACCTACCTGCAAAGCTACAGTAGTGTTAAAAGTTTTAGGCACTTGTGTAAAAATGCTGTAAAATGAGAATGCTGTCAAAAATAATGTCATAAATAGATTATCTTTATCAGTTAACTTCTATTAACTAAATTTAATCAACATTTGGTGTGAGCATACTTTGCGTTCAAAGCAGATTTTGCTCTCAGTGCACTTGCGCATAGTTTTTCAGGGAGCTTCGCAGGTAGGTTTCTTGAAGCATCTTGGAGACGTTGCCACAGTTCTTCTGGATTTAGTCTGTCTCAGTTTGTTTTGTTTCTTCATGTCATTCCAGACAGACTGGATGATGATTTTCTGAAGACAAGTAAACAGTCAGCGATTAAATAAGAATAAGAAACTAATTACAAGCAAGAGGACACAAAACTACAGCAGAACAAATAAATAAGAAATGCTGCATACATTGTATAGAGTAATCAAATGTATAAAAACACTGCATATTCTTCACTGTGTAAATTAAATATATATTTCTTCTTATTAAAGTTACAAATGTGATTTAGTCAAGAGCAGTGAGAGATTTTCTCTCTTTTGTTGTTTGACTAACATGAACGTCAGACAGCAGAAATATTAGACTGCTGTCACTTTAAGAGCTACCCGGATCCAATATACTGATACATGTTTTCTTTCTCAGCTGTTTGCTTTCATTTAAGACCTAAATTACTGTGTTTACGAGGATACTTGCAAAGACGGGCATTTTGACACATTTGACATAGTTCAAGTCCTATAAAACGGCAAAAATAACTCCGTTCAATACTCTCAATACTCTCGTGCTCTATGAGCACCGTGTTCATGTGTGCGCGCCTCTCAGACAGCGCACACATATAGCTAAATTAGTTCTCTTTCGCTGCTGATTGCGTTTCAACGGCGTAAAATCACTTGTTTTTAAAACGCAATGCTTAAAATCT
This sequence comes from Tor tambroides, assembly GCA_021397915.2. Classification (NCBI taxonomy): domain Eukaryota; kingdom Metazoa; phylum Chordata; class Actinopteri; order Cypriniformes; family Cyprinidae; genus Tor; species Tor tambroides. The sequence continues at coordinate 26,822 of JAFVLL020011013.1, forward strand.
TGTGCATACTATAAGTTTTCTTGACCATGTAGCACAGCAATGTCACCTGAGCGTGTAACCGCGATAGAGACGATCGTCGAAAATCTTTACCAGTTGACAAATTTCTACCGGTTAATCGTGTCTACCGGTGTCTACATTATGAAATTTCTCTGTTATCAAAAATCTTTAAATCATAAAGACCTTATTTAAAGCAAAAATAACTATATCATGATGTATATTGTTACTGTGAAATAAAATTACTCATTTTGTGATATAAGATTTTGTTCATATAACCCACCCCTAATTTCTAAATTCACCAGTTAATTAGCAGTGCATTACCTTTCAGCTAATAAGTTAAGCCTCATATCGCCCACCCCTAATAGAAATCTTACTATTTTAAGTACAGTACAGTTACCTTCAAGGTGGTGTCTTTATTTCAGTGCACCTTGATATGGTGACGCCCATCATCTGTCTTCAAAACCCCACTGCTCCAGAGGATCGTCAGCAGGCCCTATTGGTGGCGACAAATGAGGCCTGTGCCTACAGAGAAAGACAGAAGACTTTTCCTCTCCCCCCTGCACAGCTGCTGAATGAGTCCACTGCCCTAGCCCATGCTGAAAGTGCACTTCATGCTGAAGGGATCCCTGTGCCGTCACGACAGCAGTGCTTGGGGAAGCTGGTCCTGCCATTTGGCCAGTATCTCAATGCCCCGTTTCACTGGCTTGTGGCTAACGATGTGGGCTACATGAAGTAGTAAGCATATTCAACTTACAAAGTTTTTATTTATGCTTAAAAAGATGCTGATAGCAAATAATCTCTCTCTCTATTTATTTATGTAAGTCCATGGCTGTTATCACTGTTACCTATTTGTCTTTGCAAAGTTTCAATCTTAATTTTGCAGTTGATGCATGTAATTGCAGTTTGGTTGACAAGCACAGAGAAAAACTCTCTAACAAACCTGGAAAGGGGAAGATCCAACATCACTGGATGAAAGACTACCTGGCAGAGTACGCAGAGACCTTTCCACAAGTCTCAATTGTCCTGGAGGCCAACGTCCACCAATGCATTTATGGACAGAAAGGGTTCGAGTATCATACCTTTCAGGAGATGTGGGAGCTCTACAGCCAGTATTCTGCCCAGAAGGACAGGCCAGAGGATTTTAGTATGATCCAAAAGGCATACAGCTCTGTAAGCCAGTGGCTAAACACGCCTGTGACCCATATTGCTAGCGTGCAGATGAAAAGGTTTAGGAAGTCCATTTACGACAAGACAGATTAAGTGAGTTTTGCGATCCACAAACCATCTTACCACACCTTTAAATGAATGTTTACAAGTTATTACCATTTCAGCATATTACTTCTTTTATGATAAAACAAAATTGTTAATCAGAATTTTACGACTTATGTTTGTTACAAAGATGTCAAGCTCTTCCATCAGTGATCCCCTGTGGCTGGATGACACTCACTTACTAGAAGTGATCAAAACAGAGTCCACAGCTTCCACAACATCATCCACAGTCACCTGCACGCCAGCATCCTCATCCACGGTGATGCAAAATCGAATTGACGTCAGACGGTTGGGTTGGAGAAATATGCAAGTTTATTCAAAAGCTTCAAAAATAATAACTGTAAACCGTAACTCGAAAATAAAACATTAAATTTTAATAACCATATGCCAAAACAGCATATGGACCTGTTAGTACAGTTAAGTTGAGTACAATCAAAAGTCAAATTGAATATATTTCAAACCATTCGAAATGATTACAATCAACCTAGAATTACTCAAAATAATCTGGAATGAATAACGACCACCTGAAAGAATTACCAACACTTTAAAGAGAATAAAAATCTTCATAAACGAATAACA
>JAFVLL020011014.1:0-15582 GCA_021397915.2 Tor tambroides
GTACTGGGTTACTTTCGTAACCTCGGTTCCCTGAGATATGGGAACGAGTACTGTGTTCCTGGCCGTGCTGGGAGCTGCACGCCTCAGTCGCTTCATTCGAAGAAATCTGAGATGCGGCGGCGAAGCTTACGACGCAGTACTCGTTCCCATATCTCAAGGAACCGAGGTTACGAAAGTAACCGAGTACATTTCCGATAGCACGTGAAGACAGCAGAGAAGCGCTCTCGCTCAGCACAGTGTATCATAGATATCATTTTGTATCATAGTGTATCATTTTGTTAACTTTGTAGTTTATTATTTTGAGTCGTTTGGGACGTGGTGACACACGGCCCTCTCACAATATTTATACGCAATTATGCTGCAGGTATCAGAAGTTCCACGCTCCGGCCTAATGGGAGTAGTACTGAGTACACCCTTATTCTTCCGCATCCCGCACACACGAGTCTCTACCCACCCATGCCCGCACCCATACTCACCCATCAAGTGTTGTCCCGCGCCACACTCTGCTGTGTTGGGTCCCACGATAGTGCAGGTCTCTACTCAGAAGATGCCCGTTATAATGTTATGATCGAGGCTCTGGACTTTGAGCATAACTTGTTTTTTTTATAAAACTATAAAATATTTTCTATATAAACATTAATGCCCTGTCAGTGGCAAATAGCTTTGGTTTTATATTTAATTTGATTACATTAATGTTTAAGTTGAGATTTACAAGAAATATTTTAACTGCTACTATGTAAAAGAAATACTGCTGTAAAAAAGCACCTTATTTGTTTAAAGTGTTTGCAAACCGAATGTTATTGCACTTTTGTTCATATAGCAGTACTTTTAAATGAAAAAAGTGCAAAATACACTACTTTTAAATTCATAATTGAATTTTGTGCATAACAATGCGATTAATTGAGATTAATCTCAGAATATCATGCGATTAATTGCGATTAAAAAAAATTTAATCGTTGCCCAGCACTAATTATTATCCGTAACTGTAACACAACGACTATATGTTTCACCTGTGTATGCAATGTAACTGAATACTACCGTAGAGAAGCTAATATTAAAAGTACACGTCAGTCTTGTTAGTGTCTGTGATGTTACTGTTGGTGGTATTACTGTTTTTTGCTGTCACTATAAGTGATGTTACTGTAAATGGTATTACTGTTAACAGTGTTACTGTAAGTGATGTTGCTGTAAGTGGTATTATTGTCAATGCTGTTATTGTGAGTGCAGCTACAGTCAGTGATGGTACTGTAAGTGCTATTACTGTCAGTAGTGGTAATAGTTTCTGTCAGTGCCCTTACAGTTAGTAATGTAACTGATATTTCTGTTGTTGGTGTTACTGTAAATGGTATTACAGTCAGTAGTAGTGATACTTTCAGTGCCATTTCTGTCAGTGTCATTACAGTCAGTAATTTGGTGTACTGTAACATACCATTACTGACAAAAGTGTCATCAAATGGTAGATTATAGTTGCTGTAAGCTAGTGGATCTCAATTTGTGAATATATTTTTAGTGTCATTTCTATACTGTTTCTCTTTGTCCACTAGGGAGCGTCGTGAACAGGAGCTGCATGAAGCATACTGGAACGCCCGCACATCAGAGGAAGCAGCTTCTGTGCTGCAGCGCTATGCCCAGCGTTTCACCATCAGTGATGCCATTATTGAGCGCCTCAAACTCCCCAAGCTGCTGGAGAGGAGCGTGTCGGCTGACCCCACTCGTCACTCCTCCCTCCCAGTCTCCACAGACATCCCCTTTTCTTTGAGTGCTTCCTCAAACCCACTGCAGTACCTGAGGCAGCAGTCACTTCCCTTGGCCAAATTTACATCTACGGTCGAAGCACGGGTGACGGGATACAGCACAGAGCATGAATTTGTGGGAGATGTGACAGCGCCCTCGCTGGGTCCAAAACCTTACAACAGTGCTACTACTGAAATGAGAACAGCTAAGGTTCAACCAGCTCAACATTTCTCCTTGCAGAGTTTACTTTTTAAGAAGTTTTATAACTGATACAAATGTCTATAGCATAGGGATAAAAACATTTTTTTTTTAATGCAAGTAAAAATGCAAGTAAAAATCTAATTATCTTGAGCTATCCACATTAATTTTGTAGTTTTAAATCTCAAAATGCTTTTATGTCAGTAAGTGCCTCATTTATATTAACTTAGAAATCTAGACTTAGAAATCTAAGTTTATATTTAAATTGGACATTACTAGGAGCTCCATTTTGCCTTTGGAGTTGTTAAAGAGCAGCTTCTGAGCAATGTAACATTGGCTGCTGAATTGCTGTAGGAATATTCTCTATTCGTCTCCTAAAAGAAGTGTGGTGTTTTCAGAAAGCATCAACATTAGCAGATGTTGCCCTCTGGTGGCTGGAATGAGTTAAAGTGGGCATGTGTTGAATGGGTGCTAGTGTTCAGTAGGTATGAGTGTGTGTTTGTGAATGGGTTCTTTCTATGTGAAGTGCTCCATACAAGGACAAAAAAAACAAAAAAAAAACACACACACATACATTTGTTTTTCTGTCATGGTAGAGGCTTTCCATTGACTTATTTTATATTTTGAGCTAATGATAAACATATTCCCTTACCACTAATATTCTCTACCTGTTTACAGTTTTACTAAACACATTATTTATTATGTGTACTAAGCAGATTTCTCGTGGGAGCTGTTGACTGACAAAACCTGATCTGTACATAAAACACAGTGGTTTCATTGAGATAAGCTACTTAAACCTTTTTTTTTTCTTTTTAAATGCTAATTTAATTGATATAAAGGACTACACTGCAAAAAAAAGAAGGAAATTCAGTAAATTTGTCTTTTTTTTTCAATACACATCTGTAAAATAGGCTTAATTTTTTTGGGAATTTCTTAATGTTAATACTTTTAGAGAATATACTTTTATGAAGTTACATTTTTCATAAGGTTTTGGTATATATCAAGCACAAATTTAGAAAAATAAAATGGGGCTTATCCTTAAAACAAGAAAAAATGTAGAATAAAATGAAAAGAAAAGATTGTTTCATGTGAGTTCGGATCATGGTTTTGTATAATAAGTGATTTAATGGATTAACGCACCTAAATGAAAGATCAAGCGACGGAAGAGCGCTGTGCGAACAACTTTTGTGGAACATGTTAAAAAAATAAATAATTTAAAGTAAAGTAAAATTTAAAGTAGTATTCTCTGGAAACAAATCTGCACAGTAATTTTATGTTATACTGGCTCATACGCTAATCATCTTTGACTTAAAATACAGCTTTAGTACACCTAACAGTGTGGATGCAACATCACACCACAGTAAAAAAAGTTTCAGTCATGTTTCAACTTTATTTATATAGTGCTTTTAACAATACATATTGTGTCAAAGCAACTTTGCAGTATTAAATAGGAAAAATAGTGTGTAATAAATAATGCAAAACAGTAAACACTCAGTTTTCAGTTAAAGTCAGTTCATCATTGATTCAGTGATGTCATCATCCAGCTCAGTTCAGTTCAAATAGTATCTGTGCATTCAAGTTGATGATATCGCTGGAAATTAAGTGTCCCCAACTAAGCAAGCCAGAGGCGACAGCGGCAAGGAACCAAAACTCCATCGGTGACAGAAATGGAGAAAAAAACCTTGGGAGAATCCAGGCTCAGTCGGGGGGCCAGTTCTCCCCTGGCCTCCTCTGACGTATGCCATTGTAGAAATGCACTATATGCAGTCAGCCTTAATTTATTTATTTAAAGTAAGTGCCTGAAAATATAGACAACATCAAGATTAAGTGAGTAGAATTAGCTTGGTCATGTGCTCTCAACATAGTAGTCATCAGTTGATCCACTTCAATCATCAGGTGTGATCCGTAAAATAAATTAGGCTACTGATATGACTGGAGTTATGCCAATTCATGTTGGTGAATATGATTTAAAATGAAAGTACTACTTATATTGTTCAATTTAAAATTAAAAAAGTGCCCCTTTATTATCATATGCAGCTTTGATTCTCAAGTAAATATGCCTTGTTTTAAAGATGTTTTGATTATGAATACATACAAGAATATGAGACAAAAAAAAAAGATCAAGAAAATAAGGGGAATAAATGTTTACTCTGAATGTTGAGTTACACTTTATTTCGATAGTCCACATTAGACATTCTACTAACTATACGTAACTTTGTAACTACATGTCAACTAATTCTCATTAATTTGCAACTACATGTCTACTAACTCTCAGAGTAGACTGTTAGGGTAGGTTTAGGGTTAGTAGAATAAGTTGACATATACTTGCAAAGTTTCTCATAGTCAGTATGTTGTATGCTGTGGACCCATCAAAATAAAGCGTTAGAAGTTATTAAGCAGACAGTCTACTAATGACTGCTAGTTGACATGTAGTTGCAAAGTTACTTACTGTTAGTAGAATGTTTAAAGTGGACTATCGAAATAAAGTGTTACCGAATGTTGAATCTTTCTCTCTCTCAGGTGGATGAAATAATGCGCGTGAATGGAGAAAGGGAGGATGGTGGCCACAGCAATGAGAAGGAAGGACCACAGAAAAACAAAGAGGCAGAAGATGATTCTCTGCAGTTCTTCCCATCTTCTTACCAGCACACAGACTCAGACATCACAAATACTGATGTGTCAGGGGTCCAGCCTGTGGACCACACACTCTCATCCACGTGCACACGAGAGTGCTGCGATAAAGACAGAGATACCACAGAGGTAAGTATGTGCTGTGACCCATACAAGCAAAGGAATGTGAAAAAAAGAATTCAGCACTACTTACTGTATGATGAAGGGAACTTTAATACTTTACAAGTACCAACGCATTAGTATTCCCTTCATCATAAGTAGTGATGGATTCTTTTTTCACATTTTTGTACATAATTTTTTTCCAAGCACCTTGTAAAGTGATAAAGTTGCTCCAGATCCCATCTCATCAACCCATACAAGCAAAAGAATGGAGAGTTTACACTCAATATAGCAGCTGAGTGGATTCTTATCATTCAAAAAGCATGTCTGTTGCACAGGTTGAAGGTGGGACAGTCCCACAGGTTGGTGATGTTGCTATAGCCCCAGAAGTGTTGGAGCTAAAAGCTGAAAAGACAGGTTAGTTAGCTTTTAGTTGATAAATGTCCCAACTCATTATACAAAAGACACATTTTTCTTCATATTGTTGTTTAAATTCTAAAAATGTTCCTGTGTAGATCAAGAGCAGACAGATGAGACATATTTGAGTGACTCTCAGCAGGACATGATTCAGTTTGACAACTCTGCTGTGCAGGTTAGTCTATAGGGATCTGTGCTGTATTTGTGCTTACATAAAAACACAGGCAAAAATACTATATACAAATATAATGATTATTAAAAGAAAGAAATGTATTTGTTATATTTATTTGACCATGATTTTTTTTTTTTTGATTTGGTTGTAGGTCAATAAACTAGCAACTGCGATCCCACAGAAATCAACAAATCAATCAGAACCATCCAACCTAGAATCATACAGAACCAATCCAGGTGAGTGGTATTCAAAATTAGTTTTAGCCAACAGTAACCATAACGGTAACATCTTGGTGTTCACTTCTCCCATTAGATATATACAATTTAAAACCACTGAATTGGTCCACAGGTTTATCATAGTCTGGATCAATTTTTTCTTAACATTTTTTCTTACATTTGACACTTTATATTCCTTTATATATATATATATATATATATATATATATATATACGTATATATACACTTACACACGTTATACTATATACCATATTAATAAAATGAATAATTCATTAAATCACTGAAAGTGCATGTTTTAAAAATGGCATGTTTCATTTTCCAGATATGGCAGAAAAAAAAGGAAACGTAAGTAAAGAAATAAAGAAATTAAATCTATTCATCTCTCTCTCATCTTTCTTCATCCTTGAGGCTTTTTATATATTTTTTTTTTTCTGGCTGTTTCTCATCTGGTATTTTTTATTCTTTTTCTACAAAGAGATTCTTTTGAATTACCACTATTAAAATGATTGTACAAATCTTCCTGAATCATATGCTGGATTTTTTAATGCTAAATGGTGTAAAACAGTAAGGATCAGTAAAGGTCCAGAAGGGTCCCATTCAGATTTTGTTATGTGACACTATATGCTTCTGTAGAAACCACAAGCGTGACTTCAACAATTATTTGTAAAAGAAATTGCTTACTTGACAAACCACCATTGAAATACTGCACTAACCATAATCCTGAAACAAGATCCATTCAGAGTCACTGTTACCATGGAAACAGGAACTGGAATGGTGAGTTTTTGAATGCAAGCATTAGTTAATATGTTATATTGAAGCATTTTCATCATTTTCAGTGGCTCATAGGAGTTGTTCATTCATTCCATCACAATGTGTTAAACTATTTTAAATAGGCAACCACCCACAGCTTTTGCACACATAAGCACCACTTACATTTTTGGAAAATATAAGCACAATATCTGTTACATTTTACATTTACATTTATGCATTTAGCAGACGCTTTTATCCAAAGCGATTTACATTGCATTCAATTTACAGTTTTACATTTTTATCAGCTCTGTTGTCAGAATTGTCAGTTGTCAGAATTAAACTAAATTAAACTAATTAAGTTAACACTTTAGAATAGGGAACATTTATTCGCTATTAACTACGACTTTTCCCTCAAAAAAATTCCTAATTTATTTATTAATTTCTTATTAATAGTTAGTAAGGTAGTTGTTAAATTTAGGTATTGGGTAGGATTAGGGATGTAGAATAAGGTCATGTAGAATAAGGCATTAATATGTGCTTAATTACTACTAATAAATGGCTAATATTCTAGTAATATGCATGCTAATAAGCAACTAGTTAAGAGACCATAAAATAAATTGTTACCCTAATTAAATAAATAAGAAAAATAAAAACAGAATATTCTATACCAGATGGTAAAGCAGCAGAAATTCCCCATTTTTTCTTGTCTTTTCACATTCATCTTCTCCAGTAGAACAGGTAATAACAAGTACTTCAGGGGTAATAGATCAACTGTCTCTCTGTCCACTCCCCTCCTCACTGTTTTTGGTGTTGTCTGGTGCATCCTCGTACGGCGCATGTGTGTGTTGGTGCATAATATTGCGGACGGTACGGTTAGGTCCCTCCCCCAGTGCTGAATCTGGTGAAGCGGGGTGAACACTTTTCTTGGGACCCTGAGGAAGAGCGCAAGCGTCAGGAGAGGTGGCAGCAAGAGCAGGAACGCATGCTTCAGGTACAATGGCTTGAATAACCAAAGCCCACTTGAGCCAGCACTGAGAATCGGGCAAGCTTCAAGTGCACAACCTGAGCATGCTTAGGCTTCATAGATCAACCAGACTGTAGACTAACCAGGCATTTAACATATTATGCAAGTTGCTTAAGCATATAAGAAGTAATTCACCTAAAATGGAAAATTCTGTCATTAGAATGTCAAGGCTGCTTTTTTCAAAGCAATGGATATTCTACTAAATAACTCATTTAGTGTTCTTTTCAAGAAAGAACATTTGGAATGTTATGAGAGTGAGTAAATGATGACAGAATTTTCATTTTTGGCTGAACTATAACTTTGTGTTCCATGATTAAGTTTTCCATTTCCATAAAAATGTCTAGATATTATCAGAAGATCTGCTGACTCTCAGTAGAACTCAAATCACAATTGTTTGATAAGAAGAGAGAATGCATGTTTTAGCTGTTATAACCCACACTTGGCTGCTGCCTGTTTCCCCCCCTGCACAACAAGACTAAAGCTGATCTGCATCAATATACAGTGACTCCAAAAAGTATTTGGGCACTTAAAGGGATAGTTCGCCCAAAAATGAAAAACTTTTTGTTTTTCTGTTTTCTGTGAAAGATATTTTGAAGAATGCTGGAGTTCAAACATCATTGGACCATATTAAATTTAATAAATTAAATAGACTAAATCCAGAAGAACTGTGGCAACATCTACAAAAGACTTCCTACAAAGCTACCTGAAAACCTATATGCGCAAGTCTACCTAGGACACAAGCTGTTTAAAACACAAAAGGTGGTGACACCAAATGTTGATTTGATTTAGTTAATAGAAATGAAATGACAAATAAAATCTATTTATGACATTATTTTTGAAAGCATCCTCACTTTACAGCATTTTTACGCAAGTGCCTAAAACTTTTAACGGTATTGTAGCTTTGTAGGAAGGTTTCTTCAAGTGTCCTGGAGATGTTGCTACAGTTCTTCTGGATTTAGTGTATCTCAGTTTTTTCTGTTTCTTCATGTAATTCCAGACAGGCTGGATGATGGTGAAATCAGATCTCTGTGTGAAGTATACTAGCTGTTGTCAGACTACTTCTGCATACAAAAATCTCACTGGATTATTACAATTAATGGCAAAAGGAATGTTTGGAAATGTAAACTGATATTTCCTACTGACACACTACAGCAAAGGAAAAATACTAATGGCCTAAGACTTTTTCACAGTAGTGTATACAGTGTACATATACATATACAGAGAGAGAGAGCGAGATACAACATAATTTTCTTTGTTGGTTGAGCTACTCCTTTTAATTCCACTGGCATTTAAGAGTAACTTAAATGTTGAAATCATTTTTGATAGTTCTAAGAAGCTAATCTTGGAGCAGTTTTGAATATGTTTGCAAAATTTAGTAACTACAATACTTAAGAAATATTTTTATTCATCATAGGCAGTAAAAACACAAACCATAACTTGAACCCAGCATGATACATGAGTCCCTTCTGAAGATAAAGATACCCCTGCGTGTGTGACTGTATGTGGGAAAGTGTTTGCTTATTTGAGAAAATAGATTTTCACTGCAGACATCAAGTTATTTAAAGGTACATCCGCACAGACATTTTTTTTTTTTTTTTTTGGTTTGTTCCAAACTGTCAATGTTTACCACTTGGAAAAGATTGTGCCTTTAAAATGTTATAACTTTCAGCTGCCAAGCTTGCCTTTCTTTAAATTTATTTTTAAAATTTCAAGCACCTCACCATGACTATTAAAGAGCCATTTGGAGCTTCTCTTAAAGGCATTTGTTAGTTTCTGACCATCGTAGTTCTGATGGTATACTCCTTTTTCATTCTGTCAACATTTAAATGAATGAAATGCATGTGTGTGATCACAGGAGAAATATCAGCGTGAACAGGAGAAGTTAAAGCAGGAATGGGAGCAAGCGCAGAAGGAAGTGGAAGAGGAGGAGAGGCGGTACCATGAGGAGGTGAATTTTCTCGCTTTACTGACCTTGTAGTTTCAGTTTCCCAATGACTTGCATTGTTAGAATATTTAATAAATATTTTAATAAATGACACCATTGTAACATTTACATATTAAATTTATTGTTTTGTTTTGTTTTTTAACTTAAACTTATTTACGTAATTATTTATGATTGGTCTTTTATAGCCACCTGTACACTGAAAAGATTGTTTTATTTGATTCTCATGAGCAGTCTATATTTAGCATTATTCTTTTGCTGCCTAAGCTGGCACTAGTGGAAATGCAAATCTACTGATATTATTATTATTATTATACTGATATTATTACTTTGCATTAGACAGTATGAATTTGCGAAAATCGGGCTGATGAAAGTCAAAGACAGCAATGCTGTCTACATTTAAATGCCATTTTTGTTTGTAGTTTGTAGTTATAGTCTGACTTGAAACATGCATCATATGCTTCATATGAAACTCCAAAAAAAGATTTAATCATTAAAATCTTGGACTGATTTGGTTCATAGTACTAATCACAAACCACAGAAGAGCAATAAAAATTATGAAGCCTGTTGGGCTACAGTAATATTTTTTAGAATAATTACGCATTCTTATTTGGTTTTCAGAATCATTAGATCATCTTCTTTTTATTAGACAGAAAAGTAGTGAAATACACTCAATTCATTAAGGAAAGCTTGTGTCCATTGATGTCCTTGATGTTAAGCACAAACTCCACTCCTGGTAACAGGTACACTGGCACTGCTCTGTTATTATTGATAATCTTATGTACCATTTATAATTTAATGTGTTCTAATCTGCTTTCTATAGGTAACCAATCAAGATGCTTAAAATGGGGAAACATCAACGTGTAAAACGACTAAACCCTAAAATTAACCTTATCAGTTTATTTTGAGATTTTTGAAACTTATCCAACCAACCATGAGACAAGTCAGACATCCAAGAAATGCACGCATATTGAAAAAGACATGACACTAAACATGATGCAAGTAATTTTATAATCTGTTTATTGAGAAAACTAACATGTCTGGCAAGAAATTTTGTTTTAGCATTAACCTTACCTAGAACGTTCATAGCCATACCACTTAAATCATTGTCAAGGACTCATCCGAGATAATTAATGGTAGTTCTGTTTGATATTAAACAATCCCCTACCTTAACAGACATCTTAAAACCTTTTTCAAATTCTTTTTAGACCCAAATTATATGCCAACATCAGTTTGTTTTCAGAAAGCCAGTCTCTTACCTTACAAGGCTTCTTACCTAAATTCACTTGTATCCTACCAACATCCTTGTCTGAAATTAATAAAGCAGTATCATCAGCATATAAAAACAAATTAAAATCACAAACTGCTTGCATGTCATTTATGTATAAAGAAACAAAAGAGGGCCTAAAACACTTCCCTGAGGGACTTCATTTTTAACAAATGATTCCTCAGAAAGAGCCCCATTAATTTCTTCCCTTTGAACCCAGCTAAATAAGATTTCAACCAGGCTATTACTTTACTCGAAAAACCCATGGCACTTAATTTGTCTAAGAGCATTGAATGATTTACTGTGTCAAAAGCTTTCTGGAGGTCCAAAAGTACTATACCACTCATTTTACCTTCATCAATCTGCCTCCTTATAAAATCTGTTTAATAAAGTAAAGAAGAATCAGTTGAATAAGATCTCCTGTCCCACTTTATATTAGGTGGCCTTAACTACTATGTACTTACATTTAAATTAATCATTTGATACAATGCACTTATTGTGTACATACATATTTTTACATTGTACTTATATTTTTAAAAATACCTATATGTAATTACATCTGTAATTAATTTCCGTAATTATATTTATAATTACATTGTTGACCCATCCCTTACACCTTAACTCACCCTTAAACCTACCCATACCACCAAACTTGTCCCTAACCTTACCCATATATATAACCTTACCCCAATAGCAGCAAAAATGTTTTGCAATACAATATGACCACAATAAGTACATTGTTCTTATTTTTTGATGTAAGTACATAGTAGTTAAGGCCACCTAATATAAAGTGTGACCGGATCTCCTAAAACCTGACTGAAAATCATAAAACTATATCATCATCATTTACCTACTCTTACTTACATACTCATACATCTGTTTATACACAATCTTTTCTAAAAAAATTTGAGGCCACACTAAGAACGGAGGTTGGACGATAGTTTCAAGGATTGTATCTATTTCCTTTTTTTGAATAATGGAATGATTTTGGCTAACTTCATATCAGTTGGGACCATACAATTTTCCAAGGAAAGATTAACAATAAATTTAATAGTCGGAGCTATAATATCTGCAGCAACTCTCTCAAATCTAGCTGGAATATCATCCAGCCCAGTTGATTTAGACACTTGAAGCTCTTCTAGCATTATAGTAATTTGATCTACTTTAGTAAAAGAAAAACAATTTGGCAACACCCCTTGTTTTATATAAAATTTCTTAACAAGATCAATACCATAACTTGCCTTGGACAGAGGAAGCTTATTCACTAAGTTATTTGCAATTAATGAAAAAATTCATTAAATTTATTAGCAACTTTGTTTTTATCAAATTCTATCTTGCCATTAATATCCAAACCTATCTTTGATACAGAAAGTTTTAATTTACCAGTTGATTGGAACCTATTCAACACCTTCCACAAAGATTTAGGGTCTTCCTTATTTTCTTGTATTTGTTCTTTAATAAAATTAAAGAACAAATACTCTCTATATTTTTCTGTCCTAAATTTCTAAGTACTTTAAACTTTAGATAGTTTTCCTGATTCTTAGTTTTCCTATAAATCGAGAGAGCCCTATTCCTACCTTTTAATATTTCCAATATTTTCTGATCCATCCAAGGACTAGATCTTTGCTTAACTCTCACCTGTCTAAAGGCGGCAATTCTGTCCACTACTTTAAAGCCCTATTCGCACGGGATTAGTATTTTCTGGGGACCATGTGTGATTTTGAAATTACCCCCCACATCTGAATTTCGTGTGGTGCATTCGCACGGGATAAGCGAAGCCTGTGATTTTACTCGAATTTACTGATTTATCTCCCGGATCCCCGGATGTCAAGGCTTTGAGAGTCCCGTTCTATGGTCCAATTAGATGGATTTAAAAAAAAAAAAGAAACTAATATAGTTTCGTGCCCTATGTCATTTACATTTCACCAGGTTAAAGTAATATCTTTATGCTTGATTTATTCGTAACACATTAACCTCAAAACCTTTTCAGCTTTCTCTTTCTGCAAATTGTATGGTGTAGCGATATATGACAGCACCCAAAATACTATCAAACACTCCAACGCAGCTCCATTCTTCACGAAAGATGGATAAAAAGGCGCACAGGAAACAAAAACCTTGAAAAATGATATACGACCCGCCAAATGCTGGCCAAATCACAGAGATGCCGATTCGCACGGGACTAATTTTATCACAGGACCTCGGTGTTCGGCGAAATATGGTAGGTCATTTGCGGGGGAATTTTTACTTTACAAATTACAGACATGGCCGATTCGCACGGGATTAAGATCACAGACAACCTCCGCAATTATTACAAATGACTGGAGGTCACCAGGTAATACTAATCCCGTGCGAATAGGGCTTAAGAAATAAAACTTTAAAAAATAAAAATAAAATGTATCCATTTTATTTATTTTTTATCAACAAGATAGTCTTTAAATACTTCAGTATTATATATTTTTTTAACAATCTAATTCGTACTGTTTTATGATTACTAAATCTTAATTTACTGCATTTTCTTGTACAAAAAAAATAATATTATGATCACTGATACCATATTCATTTACTCATTTCTGGGAAATATACTTTACATCAGATACCAAAATATAATTTGGGTTAAATGAAATAATGTACATAATGACTACAGAGCATTAAAATTAGCCCCTATTCTATTAGATATGTTTGTATTAAAATCTCCCATAATAATACATTATTTTGTCAAATTGTCATTATTGTTATTTAAAACATACTCAAGTCCCTCATAAAAATAGTTTGAGAGCTTTGATATTTGACCACTGTTTATAAGACTTGTTTTTTTATATATATATAATACTTGGTTATAATTGCAGTAATAATTCTTAATTTATGTAAGGAATGCTAAATCGTACAAAAATTAATCAGCAGTTATTGATCTTTTGAATAGAATAATGAGACACATGCCTGTAGTTGCGTTTGCTTTCTTTATTTTTGATCACAGGACTTCGCTACACAACACACAAATGGCTTAGTCCGAAAATGTGTACATTTGGAGAAATATGTATTCACAATTTTTACCTAATATTTCATTAGATAGAATCATAATTTCTGTTAATTTTCCATTAATTATGCAATCTGATGAAAATGAAGTAGCTTCAACCACTGTCTGCCCCTCTCTCTTCTGGGATTAATGACCTCATAGAAAGGAGATTCTCTGCAGATCCATAAATTTTCCCCCACCATGGTAAACTTCTGTGTTCTGTCTCTGTAGATAACTAACAGATGAAACATGAAGCTAATAAGTATACGATTGTGATAGTATATGTATTTTGATGCATTGGGGTATTTCTATAAGAATAAAGGATGTTTCCATGAGAAGTAATAAACCGGTCTGTTATCAAAACTACACTTAATAAATTTAAGTTATATTTTATTTTATTTTATCCCCACCAGGGATTAAAATAAATTTTTTTAAAAATCAGCAGAGGTAGAGATATGTAGACCAGAATCCCCCCATCTCTCTGACAAATCACACCCTAGTTATAACAGTTATTGTTACTATGGAGAAATTAATATGAGGTCCTCAAACAGTGTAAGAATCTTTTTCTGTCATGTTTAATTTCAGTTCTTTTTTCAGCAGAAAGCATGCTTGCTATAGTAAATTGTTGTAAAATACTTATCACATCATTTGAAACATTAGTCTCATTTATCTGACAAAAAAGCCGTGTCTGTACTTCTATACTCATAGAAGCTTTGCCAATGACTTATTTTTTTTTTCATCAATACAGGAGAGGAAGATTCTGGAAGAGACCCTGACCCCTCTGACCCCTCACTCAACGATTGCACCATCAGTCCTTCCCAAAACCCACAGCACTTTACAGTCCCAGCCTAATAAACATGGGTCAGAAGAGAAACAGATGGTAAGAATTTAAGGAAGGACATTAAATGAAGTGCTTGATGCTGGTGTAAATTATTCTGACCATATTTCTTACTCCATCAGAGCTCTGGGACTTATAGACAGAGGGAAAATGGCAACAGTGATGCAGCCCAGAGAAAGACAGAGAGTTTACAGATGACAGTAAGGTCTGGGACAACAACTCTAGGAATAAACATAAAGGAATAATTCACCCAAAAATTAAAATTGTAATTCCAGACCTTTTTATATTTCTTCTATGGAACACAATTTTTGAATAGACTTCTCTTTTCCCTACAGCGATAGTTTACAGTGACTATGTCTGTCTACTTTGTTTTATGGTCTTTTTGACAGACATGATGAGTATAAACTGTTATACATAATATGGAAAACAAGATTTTGTGTTGCATGAAAAAAAACAACAACAACATGTAGGTTTGGAGCAATGTGAAGGTGTGTAAATAATAACAGAATTTTCATTTTTGGGTTAACTATTCAATTTTTTTAACCTCATTATAATTGAACATATTGTTTGCTGCATGTTTTCACTTTTCTTTCCTATACCAGTTCTCCCCTGCAAGGTTGTGGTTCAGTGGGTCAGAGAAGACAAGGAGACCAGAGCCAAGAAAAGCAGCCTACACTACCGTCTAGTCAGGGTGAGTCTAGTGGGCTTTGACATTATCATGTTGTTTAACTAACAACTCTAATAAGCAAAATAATAGGCTACATACACTATATTGCCAAAAGTATTGGGTCGCCCCCTTCTAATGAACAGGTTTGACTACTTTAGTAATTTCTGTGAGTACAATTCTTAATGTTAAAGCATATAATGATATTCTAGGAAATTGTGTGCTTCTAATATTATAGCAACAGTTTGGACAGGACCCTTTTCTATTCTAACATGACAATGCCTCTGTGTATAAAGCAAGGTTCAAAAAGAAAATGATTGATTCAGTCAGTGTGGAAGAACTTGACTGGTCTGCATAAAACCAAGTCCTAATCACAGTTTAACACCTCTGGTAGGGCTGCACGATTATGACAAAAATCATGATTGTCGATTATTCCCTTGAGATTGTAATTGCGATTATTAATAACGATTATTTTGAACAGATTTATGCCACTGTTTGAAGCTGCATGCCATATTTTTATATAATATATATATATATATATATATATATATATATATTAAAAAAGGCTGAAAACACTCTTCCTGAACTTTTATTGC